>CAUYON010027309.1:0-15738 GCA_963573935.1 Arctocebus calabarensis
TGGGTTTACTAGTTCTTGCAGTAATTGTTTTGTTTGAGACAGAGTCTCACTCTGTCACCCTGGGTAGAGTGCCGTGGTGTCATAGCTCACAGCAACCTCGAACTCTTGGGCTCAAGAGATCCTATTGCCTCAGCCTCCCAAGTAGCTGGGACTGCCACAAAGCCTGGCTATTTTTTTTCTATTTTTAGCAGAGATGGGGTCTTGCTCTTGCTCAGGCTGGTCTGGAACTCCTGAGTGCAGGCGATCCACCCACCTCTACCTCCCAGAGTGCTAGGATCACGGGCGAGAGTCACCGCACTCAGCCCTGATTTGCCCTTCACCCGTCATGTTCCTTCTCAATCAACCCCGTCTCTTACCACGTTATCATTGAAAAAAACTCCTTCTCATGCTCTTCTGCAGTTTGCCTCCTTTCCACTGAAATAGCTGATATTCCATTCCTTCCTGCTCACGTGCTCTCACACTGTCACTCACACCCCGTTCCTCCAGGTTATCCTTCGTGGCGATCTGTGAGGTCGACCTTTATAGCTTTTCTTTCTCATTAAGTCCTTATTATTTCTACATCGCTGTGTTTGTACTTATAATTCGATTTGATTTTTAAATCTCATCACCACTTTTCAATCTATACTTTGTCTTTCAAAGTCAAACTTCATGCCAAACTTCTTCACGATGACTCAAAGGACAAAATTCTCCTCCCTGGCAAAAATTTTATTGGATGGAATTAGGGACTCTAAGATATGCAAGGTGACCCTAGATAGTATTTAGGCTGGTTCAACCTTCCAGCTGCTACTAAGATTCTTTGATACCGTTCTTTATAGATCATTACCCAACTCAAATGTTTTTTAGTGATGGGTATTCATTACTTATCAAACCAGCCTGATTCATTGTTGGACACCTTTCGTACTCAGGAAGAAGAGTTTTTCCTTTTAGTAAGTCAAAATTTTCCTCCCTGTAATGGCTTGCCATTGATCTTAGCAATTTCATTCACTCTATCTCATCGATTGCATTCCATTTGGCACTTTGTAGTATTTTAATTGTATGGTTCTCAAAATTCTGCATTTAGTAAGTCTGAAAAGCCTGAGTTAGGAATCATAATTTCTCTTTGTCTGTTTTCTTTTGTGCTTACATGCTTCTTAGCACAGACCAGATGTACAATAAATACTCAATGAATGATGCACTAAACTATATGAACGGCTCTCTATGTATGTGAATGTGTGTATATACATATGTGTTTATATTTTTCTCATTTTAGGCTGTCATTTACATACAATGATAACAGTGCCCACAGATAGCTGCAGTAACTGCAACGTTTGTAAGACTCACGTTCTTTCTCCTTGTCCACACACACACACACACACACACACACACAGAGTTCTACAATGAACATATAGAACACCAAAGTTTTTAAAAAATCCAGCATATTTTTATATCATACTTTTTATGACATTTCAGGTACTTGTGGGGGAAAATACCAGATCTAGACTTACTACTTACTGAACGGGAACCAAAATGGAATAGTGTCTTAGTGCCTGGAGAGGGAATCCAGAGCATGGTTAACAGTGAGCTTGTGGGCTGACCAGTCTCTGACCGCCAACGTCCAGGCGTGTGGTCTCGGACAACTTTTGTCACTACTTGTTGCTCAGATTTCCCATCTCTAAAATGGAGATAATAGTGCCTATTTCATAGATATTTGAACATTAAATGAATTAATGTATATAAAGTGCACAGAGTACATACCTGGACTTCAATAAGTGTTATGATTGGTAAAAAAGCACTCCCCTAGTGTCTGAGAAAATCTTGTAGCTAAGATAATGTAGAAAATAGCTGTAATGATTCCTAGTGATCAGATTCATTTTATTTCTCACAACTTCATGGACCTTAATTTTCTTCAAGAGAAATCTTTTTTCTTTTCAGTGGAAGAGGCAGAACTAGAAACTTCACTGCACAACAAATCATGGATAACTTTGTCTATAATTATTAACAGTGTTATTGTTAGAAAATGGCTTAAGTAGTCCTCATTCCCAACTCATTTCTAATGGCTGAGGAATTTCGAGCTACAAATAAATTTAACGTTGTCAAAGGAATTTAGTCTTATAAGCCAATAGTGATAAAATAATATATGACATTTTATAGTGGTTTACAGCTTAAGTTCTTTCTTTTGTATTATATCATTTAAAATAACAGACGTTCTTATTTAGAGTTACTACTCAAGTGTAAACAGTAAACCCCATTTTTCCTTTTATCAGGTGATACTGGCTAAATTCAGGGAATGTTTATAGGCTGTGGGCCAAATGCCAAGTATGGCTTAATTCTCAGCATAGGGTTTTTAAAATAAAATAAAATAATGTATTCAGAGCCACCAGTTGTACAATTAAGAGCACTGTCAACTGATTCCTATGCGGGAGGCTGGAAAAAGGACTCAATAAAAATAGGGGCTTCAATCCCATTGTTCTAAAATTTTTATAACTTCTTAGAGAAATTTAAAAATCACCCAGAACAACTTTGTGCACAATGCATTCAAATGTACATGTGTATGTGTGTTGTATATGTAAATGTGCGCAATAAACGTAGGGAAATACTCTTTCTGAAAAATTTGGCTTTTTCAAAACCCAAAAAAGTAGGGTCCAGTGAGAAAGCAATTAAAAATTCAGTGTCGTTAACTAGAGGTTTTGTTTTTCCTAAGGCCTCTCTCTGGCTTTTCAATCAACTTTAAATACCCCATTCTCTGCAGGAAAGCAATATGAAAAAGGTCGTCCCCTTTATAAGGTATCTGGCGTGACTTCATGGCCCCAGCAAAGCAGAAGCAGGCCACCCAGACCTGTGAAAGCACTTTCCCTTCTCTCCACCCTTGCAAAGGGTTAGCCCAGAAGGGCTCTGTGGTACTCCTCATGGTTTTCTCTGCAGAAAGCCCAGCGGGCTCTTTCAAGGGACTCTAAACAATGAGCTCAGTGAGGCTCTTCTGTCTAATTACTCAAAGACAGGGATGCTAAAGAGGAATTAATGACAGTTGACAAGTGCAATTAATAATTATAGCAAAGCCGGGAGTCATGTAGCAGATGACAATAACGCGGTAACTGTACATGGCAGCTTTCATCGTTTGTGCTCCGTGTGCGTGTGTAAAGTGAGAGGCTTTGTGGGGACGGGCCACACTTCCCGCTGACAGGGGAGAAACTGGAATCAGACGTCATCCCCACCCGCCCGCCCTCCTCTCCTCTCTCGCCCCTTCTCCTCCTTCCTCTCACTTTCCCTCTCTGGCAATCTCTCTCTCCCCTGCCACTCCCTTGCCGCTTTCAGCTCTTCTAATCTAGAGAAAGAAAGGTAGTGTAACTTAAAACCAAACTTCATAGAAAAGAGCTACAGTTAGCTTTCCCTATCTGCTGCTGACAAAGCTACTTAAAATTCCTGTTGGGAAACTGGAAGGAAAAAGGGGCCAGGGAAAAGGCAGTCGCCAGAAGTGGGATTTCCATATCAAAGGGCAAGCCTTTGGCTCTGAATGGTAATTAAAGTACCCCCGATTTCATCTTCCTGGTCAAGTCATGAAAGGGGGAAAAAAAATTAGACGAATTTTTTGGTCCCTTCTGACTACAGAAAGGAAAGCTATAAATTAAATGAAAGTCGAGCTAAAAGGTGTCTAACACTTCAATCTTTGCATCTAATAGAATCTGTGATATTCCTCAAGCATTTATGCAGTTCACATCTTCCTTCTACCCGATTAGAAAGGATCTAATGTCTGTTTACATTTATTGGCCACACATCTCGGGGTTTCCCAACTTTGCAAAGGAATCAGTTTTCATTACGCTGCCTTGGTGGCTCCGTCACTGGGGAAGGGTTTGCACACTTTGAGCAAAACTCACCTGTTTTAAAAATTACTTCTTTGACTAGCCAAGAAAATATAAACCGACTTGTTTGATTTTGGATATATGTTGGTTTGACTTTAACAAACACTTATATTTCAACATGCCACAGATTCTTATATTTTATTTGCTATACATGGTGCCTCCTCTTTTATTGATTGCTGGTACTATTTTACTCTTTTCTCCAGCACTCCCATTTCAAAGTCATGGCTTTATGAAATAATTATTTTAAATTGAAGTATGGGACTCATAAGCAGTTTCAAATTCGTTAAAGAAGAATGCCACTTATGTTCCGGGAAAGAAGTACTTAGAAATCTTATTTCATTTTTTTTTTTTTGGATGAGGATGTTAAACTTGGACCTACCTCTCTATTCATTAAAGATCACAGAGGTCTCCCCCTACCCTCAAGAGTAGAGAAGCCTGGCCAAACTCCAATGTAGATAATTACATTCCACCTACCTAATTCCCTGGCTGCTCTAATTGGAAACAATTCCATTTGACTCTCCCTCCCCCTTCTGCTTCCTAGCTTTTAAGGCATCTTTCACAAACGCTCTTATCTCTTACACACTCAAAATAATGTTTGGGATTTGGGGTGAGATAATAATACAGCCATGGATTAGTACTTAAAGGTTTGCTACAAAACAAACTATAACATTGTATTTCATACCACTTCTAGAGTTATCTTGGACCCAGTATTTCTGATAAATGGAAAGCTGTTTTCTTAGTGAGAATTAGTCCATACATTTTTTAAAAAGTGGAACTGCCACTTAGGGGCAACAATTTGTTCTAGGGAAATCAAAGATTATTCTTTTTCTATAGACAACAAAGATACATGTATAGTATTTCTAATGTATTAACATTCTGGGGGAGGGGCATTGGGAAAATTATATAAAGAGGTTTATTGGGGAAGATGATAGAGAAAAAACTATGGAGATATACTGATACCCTGAGTGATGCTTTAAGAGAGAAAGAGGGGCAGAGATCAGGCTCAGCACCATTCTTGTTTCATTACTTTCTTTTCTTGTTTCTCTTCAGTTGTTAAAGTCTGGTATGGATGAGGAATCATTATGTTCTTCTATTTCTTACCTCTTGTTAAGGAATAAAATAAGTGTATCCATGGAGTACTATTATAATAACTGAGGCACTACAAGCAGACTCTAATCCAAGTACTTACAAGACTGAAGAGTATCCAATTCAAGCCCAAATGAGAAAGATCATAAATTAAAAGTGTAGTTAACACTGATTTGGAATTATCATTGAAAAGGTAGTAGGATATAGTAGTTATTTATATTTTTATAGGGAAAAAACCCCCAGATTTTAGTAATCCAAAGAAAACTGAGAAGAATACAGATAGTCCCCGATGTATAAATGTTCAACTTATAATTTTTTTGACTTTATCAGGGTGTGAAAATGATACCTATTCAGTAGAAACTGTGCTTTGCACCCCTGTATAACACTCTGTTCTTCCCTTTTAATCTAATTTTTAAGAAAGTACACGAGCTATTTAATATTCTATTATAAAATTTGAGGCTTGACAAGTTTGCAAACTTGCCACTGTGCATTTCCTTTGGCGGCACTGTACAGGCAGCTTAATAAGGCTTCAGAAGCTTGGAGTCTCATGTTTCACAGCTGTGTTAGTGTCCGCGTGTGGCTGTGTCTTGCTGAGTTCATTGTTGTTGTGCATCTTTGTGTGCTGCCATGAAAATGTGAGACTTTCATCTGGTGCAACAAACAAACATCAACTTTCTTGTTAAAGCTGGCAAAAGTGGAACTTAAATGAGGGACCTGTTAGTCCCAGTTTATGGGGATAATGGCATGAAGAAAACAGCAGTGTGCAAATGGAGTGAATGTTTTTCTGAGGGGAGAGAAAGCATCATTGATGAAGACAGGTCAGAGTGGTTGGTAAGGAGCAGAACTGAGGAAAACATTGCAAACATTTGTTCACTTGTGTGTCAGAATCGTTGGCTGACTGTGAGAAGCAGAGCAGACCAAGTAAAGCGTGATAGAGAAACAGGAAAATTTTCACTGAAATTCTTGCAATGAGAAAGGCGTGTGCAAAAATGGGCTCTGGCATCACAACAGTGCACCAGCTCACACAGCACAGTCTGTGAGGGTTCCAAATTTGCTTTGACGGGTGGACTAGGCACTGGAGTTGGTGCATAGCTTCCTAAGGGGAATCTTTCAGACATGACTATAGTGATGTTAAGCAATGAGGTATGTAGCACTTTTCCTGGGATGAATGAGATCTTCTCATCCTCTGGTCCTATACCAAATGGACTCATCGAAACCCTAGTCCAGAAGCAGAGCAATTTAAAGAGCAGGAGGAAGTGAAAGGAAAATTAGGGCAAGGAAACAGATAAAAGAAATCATGAGGAAGAACCAGCGGAAAACTACTGGCATCATGAAAAACCAGTCCAGAGCAACCCCCTCCAGGGGCTATGAGATAGATACTGTAGAGGATTCCACCTATAAGTAAATGTTAGAAATGTCAGAAAGGGAATTTAGAATACAGATGATGAAAAATTCTGCTGTAGCTTATTCCTTAATGCTATCTTGCATAACAATGCTGCTTTGTTGAAAAGCTACCTGGAGATGGATTTTATCATTTTATCTTAGAGTACCCCACTATGCTTAGGCCCTTAATACTTACCAAATAAATTATTATACAATCACTCAATTAAAGCATATTAACAAAACTGTAATTATCTCAGGAAATGAACTTGTACTACGTTTCTCTCCCTGGAGCAGCCTGGCAAACTGCCTGTGGTTCAGGATTCAGGAGTGCTCAATAAACTTAAACAGCTACTGAAAACATGGCATCTGGTGTGGCAAGCTCAAGGAAAGCATGAAGTTTTCTTGGCAGAACCTGTTTGCTATCTCCAATGCCCTGCCTCCCTCCTGCTGTATTTGCTCAGGCATACGCCACTAAGCTTTAACTTCATTCAAGCTCGCCATTCATATTCCAAGTTTGATCCTCAGTAAAGCTGCAGAAAAAAATAGATATTTTGTACTGTGAGTTTGAGGTTGCTGTGAGCAATAATGCCACAGCCCTCTACTGAGGGTGACAAAATGAAACTCTGTCTCAGACACACACACAAAAGAAACTTTTCACTATTCCTATCACTATGAATACTAAATTTATTTTGAATAGATGCTGAGTAATTAAATTGTAAAGCGAAGCCCTGGAAGTATAGATGAAGAGTTTTACTTCTGAAAATTATAATTTCCTTAATCCTCAATTAGGAAAAAAAATTAAAATGATTGCTACATTCACTCTGTGCCTTTACAAAGAGAATTTTTTTTTTCTTTTTATTGCTGGGGATTCATTGAGGGTACAAGAACCAAGTTATACTGATTGCATTTGTTAGGTAAAGTCCCTCTTACAATTGTGTCTTGCCCCCAAAAGGTGTGACACACACCAAGACCCCACCCCCTCCCTCCTTCCCTCTCTCTGCTCTTCCTTTCCCCACCCCTCCCTCACTCTTTCTCTGCTCTCTTCTTGCCCCACCCGCACCGTGTCATTAATTGTCATTAATTGTCTTCATATCAAAATTGAGTACACAGGATTCATGCATCTCCATTCCTGTAATGCTTTACTAAGAATAACGTGTTCCGGCTCGGCGCCTGTGGCTCAGTGGGCTAAGGCGCCAGCCACGTACACCTGAGCTGGCGGGTTCAAGTCCAGCCCAGGCCCGCCAAACAACAATGACGGCTGCAACCCAAACAAAAATAGCCGGGCGTTGTGGCGGGCGCCTGTAGTCCTAGCTACTTGGGAGGCAGAGGCAGGAGACTCGCTTGAGCCCAGGAATTGGAGGTTGCTGTGAGCTGTGATGCCATGGCACTCTACCCAGAGCGACAACTTGAGGCTCTTGTCTCAAAAAAAAAAAAAAAAAATGTCCGGGCGTTGTGGCAGGTGCCTGTAGTCCCAGCTACTTGGGAGGCAGAGGCAAGAGACTCACTTGAGCCCAGGAATTGGAGGTTGCTGTGAGCAGTGATGCCAGGGCACTCTATCTAGGGTGACAGCTTGAGGCTCTGTCTCAAAAAAAAAAAAAAAAGAATAACGTGTTCCAGGCTTGGCGCCTGTGGCTCAACAGGCTAAGGCACCAGCCACATACACCTGAGCTGGCAGGTTTGAATCCAGCCTAGGCCCGCCAAACAACAATGACAGCTGCAACCAAAAAATGGCCGGGTGTTGTGGCGGGCACCTGTAGTCCCAGCTACTTGGGCGGCAGAGGCAGGAGACTCGCTTGAGCCCAGGAATTGGAGGTTGCTGTGAGCTGTGATGCCACAGCACTCTACCCAGGAGGAGAGCTTGAGGCTCTGTCTCAAAAAAAAAAAGAAAAAAAGAATAACGTGTTCCAATTTCATCCAGGTTAATACAAAAACTGTAAACAAAGATAATATTTGTATAAATATGCTATAATCATTGCTGACTTCTACCAAAATAAATACAGAGGCCATTTTCTACCCTTGCATAGAGTTTAAATGTTCAACCTGCTTTGTGGTCTTTATTTTAAGATTTAAATTTTTTTTTTGCTAAAGTTTAAGGCTGTAGAGCTAATAAATATTTGAGAAAACATAAATATAGCTCTTTTCCATTGCATGGGAAAATTACATCGTCAATTTCTTCTGATGGCTCTTCTACTTACATAAATTTCTGTTTTCCCAAACCATCGTTGATATTAATTTTTACCTATTATTTTATATTTGAATTATTTCTAGATGAGTACTTTGGGGACTATATTCTCAACTTTCACCAGCTAGTTATAATTAATATTATACCTCTTCATATAAAATATAAAAACCATGTATTTCTTCATCTTTATCCCATTCATGTTTGCACATTTATATATGCTATGGACCCATAATAATCACATGCTATATGACTTTTCCTTTAAGCAAGTATTTAGATTTTAAGTAAATTATAGGGGAAAGAATAGCCTCTTACGTTTACCCACATATTACCGTTTCTGACGTGTTTTATTCCTTCCTGAAGAATCACGTTTCCATCAGGTATCACTTGCCATCTTCCAGAATAACGTCCTTCAGGATTTTTCTGTAGTGCTAGTCTACTTGCAAGGAATAGTCTTGGTTTCCTTTTGTCTGAAAATGTCTTCAATTTGTAATCATACTTTTAGAATGTTTCCAATGGATATAGAATACTTGGTAGACAGGTTACCAGCTCAAGCAATTGCAAAATCCAGTCAAGCAAATTTCATTTGTTTTCAATACCTGAAATTGTCTTTCATAATTTGATATACTATGCTCTGGGATCAGAAATCCATCCTGAGTAATACTTTTTTTCAAAAAGTAATATGTCTTGGCAACTGAGTAATTTTATCATCTTGGGCAACCAACAGTCTTCCTTTATTCTGTACTTTCTATTTCCTTTGTTATTCAAACTGACAATGTTTCTGCTGGTATAAAATTTTCAAGACCCATACATTGGTGTCCCATGTATGACATACAAATTCACTCCATTACACAAGAGGCTTATCCACAGATCCTTTCTAGAAACAAGAACTTCCAGGATAATCTGCTTTTTTCCAGCTTCCATTATCTCTGATGAAAGTCTGCAGTCATTGAAACTGTTATTCTTTTCTACATAATATGGGATTTTTTTTATTTTTTATTTTTTTTGGCTCAGCACCCATAACACAGTTGTTATGGCTCTGGCCACATGCGCCAGTGCTGGTGAGTTCGAACCAGACCCGGGCCAGCTAAACAACAATGACAATTGCAACAAAAACATAGCCAGGCATTGTGGTGGGCACCTATAGTTCCAGCTTCTGGGGAGTCTGAGGCAAGAGAATCACTTAAGCCTAAGAGTTTGAGGTTGCTGTTAGCTGTGATGCCACAGCTCTCTACAGAGGGCTACATAGTGAAACTGTCTTTAAAAAAAAAAAATGGGATTTTTTTTCTCTGACTTCTCTGTTTCTTCTGATGAAATTAGCAAAAGGTTGTCCAACCATACCCTCATTTGTTTTGAGTTTTGGTTTTGTTGTTTTCAGAGCACATTTTCCTGACAGTGACTCTTAATATTAATGTCATTTGCAATCTGAATAGGCTAAGAATTTCAAATTTTGTTAAATCCTGGTCTTGTTTAATAGATTTACACCATTTCATCTTTTTCCTCTCAGATTTTACTGTAAGCATCAAGAAAAAAATCAGGGTGGGGCGGCACCTGTGGCTCAGTGAGTAGGGCGCCAGCCCCATATATAGAAGGTGGCAAGTTCAAACCCAGCCTCTGCCAAACTGCAAAACAGAAAAATAGCCGGGTGTTGTGGTGGGCGCCATCCAGCTACTCAGGAGGCTGAGGCAAGAGAATCGCCTAAGCCCAGGAGTTGGAGGTTGCTGTGAGCTGTGTGACACCACGGCACTCTACCAAGGGGGACAAAGTGAGACTCTGTCTCTACCAAAAAAAAAAAGAAAAGAAAAAGAAAAACTCAGGGTCTAGCTTCAAATTTGCTTGGAAATCTCCTCAGGTAAATATTTAACTGAATGACTTACAAGTTCTTACTTTTCACTTAACTGCAAAATACAGTTCTGATAGGTTTTCTGCCAGAGGGAATTCAGGATTCCCTTATATCCAGCTTTAAATAATGCCTTTCTTATTCCTTTCGGAGTCTTATCAGAGTTCTTAACATGTATATGTAGAAGTAATCAAGGCTTTCCCTATAATGTGTCTCAAAATTCTTCACCTTTCATTCAGTGACAAATTCCAAGACCACATCTATATTTTTAGGTATTTGTAACAGCAGCACCCCACTTCCAGTACTAAAGTCCATGTTACTTTTCTATAGCTTTTGTAACAAATCACTGCAAATTTATTGGATTACAACACTGTGTTTATCTTATACTTTTGGACATTGGAAGTATGACATGGTTCTCACTGGCTATAACTAAGATATTGGCAAGACTCCAATCCTTCTGGTGGCCCACAAGCAAGAATCCATTTTTTGCCTTTTCCAATATCTGCGTGCATTCCTGAACTCATGCCCCCTTCCATCTTCAAAGCCACCAATGGCAGGTATATTCTTCCTCATATTGCATCATTCTGACTCTTCCTTCTTCCACATTTAAGGACCCTTATGATTACCTTGGGCCAACCCATATAATTCAGAAAAGTCTCCCTTTTTCAAGGTCAGATTATTTGTGGTCTTAATTCCATCTGCTTCCTTAATTCCCTTTTGTGAAGTGGTTAAACATATACACAGGTTCCAGGGATCAGGACATGGACATCTTTGCGAGACCATTATTAAGCTGGCTTAAAGTGCAAACTATTTTCCTTGCAATTGTGGCAGCCCAAATCTCAGTACACTCTGTTCAGCCTTAAATATGATGCTAGGAGTCATTCTCACATAAATGTTGTTTGGGTCATCCAAGAACTGATCAGGGTTTATACACAGAATTCAGGGTTCCCCCTCAGAGGCGCTCTCATTTTTAGGATCTCACCTGACATTATTCAATGACCACAGTTGACCCAAACTCTGTACTCAGGTTATTCAAGCTAGTAAGATTATAAATTCTTCTACTGACGTTACAAGCTAGTAAGATTATAAATTCTTCTACATGCCCTACATGATGAAGACTGGCACGTTCCACGAGTTGAAAAGCAACATATGTGGGAAACTCAGTGTGATTCATTTCTACCAAATGTCAATTCTTTCTGACATCTGTCTACTTCTAGACACTGTCTATTACTTTCAAGTAGTTTCTATTTGTCTTCAAATATAAAATATAGTTGTCACCTGCATGAAGATTGGTCTCAGCAGTTTCGCCATACTAGAAGCACTGATATTCATTTTTAAACTTATTAATAACCTTATGCTTAAAATATGTCAAATTTTATTAGAACAATATTTCTGTTTTACCTTACATCATCCCCCCCATTATTTATTTTGTATTATAGTAACTATGTTACTACCTAATACATTTTCTCTTGCTATCAGATGTTTTTAGGAAAATATTTTCATTAAGAATGATCCATACTGTTTGTATGTTGCAGTATCTTATTTAATTTCATGTGTATCTTGGGCAACACCTATTGCTCAGTAAGTAGGGTGCTCGTCCATATACCAAGGGTGGTAGGTTTGAACCTGGCCTCAGCCAAACTGCAACAAAAAAAATAGCCAGGTGTTGTGCAGGCACTTGTAGTCCCAGTTTCTTGGGAGGCTGAGGCAAGAGAATCACCTAAGCCCAAGAACTAGAGGTGGTGGTGAGCTGTGATTGCACAGCACTCCACCAAGGGAAACAAAGTGAAACTCTGTCTCTAAAAAAAAATGATAAAATAATAATAATAATGTGTATCTTATTCCCTTATATGAAAAATTATAGCTTATTTATCTGTTCCATTCTTGGTGGATATTTGGATCATTCCCAATATGGGGATATTTGCAAATAGACTACTATGTACATTTTAGTACTTTTCTTTTAATGTTGATGTATATAAATTCCTGCTGCTCTATGAGTGAAACTGCTTCCTAGAACAGAGGATTTGTACATGTAGGTTTAGAGTTAGCCAACACTGACAAACAATTTACCAGAAAGCTTTATATCAATCGTCAGCAGTGAAAGTGAGTTTCATTTGCTGCATATTCTTTTCAGAATTTAGTTGCTTTTATGATGTAAACCAAGAACATTTTTCCAATTGAGATTTTTGTTCTAGTTTCCTTAATTCAGTCATTTCTCCCTAAAATGAAGATTAATGATGAACATGAAGAAAATGATGAAAAATACTTTTTAAAATAATTTCAGTAAAACCAATAATCCAGTGTTCTAAAGGAGTATCAAATAATGTTCCACCACTTCTAACTGGAATGCTCTAAATAAGGGCTTCAAATCCAAAACTAGATATTTTGTGCTTAGTTGTTACAAATACAAGTCCCACTTGAAGCAGGGTCTGAATATTTATACATTCAAATAAAGATTTGAGCTTCTAGTCAGAAAAAGATTGGATTCAGTCCTGCTGGAGAGAAACTAATCAAGGTAATTAATTTCGCTTATAAAACATCCATAAGCAAAATAATAAACACTTTGAATGAAAACAGCCAGTTGCTTTAAGCATATTAAATATATCCTTTTCTCCACTATAAGCTGGCACCAGGTTTTACCCAAATGTCTTCACACTGTGAGAGAATTCAGAAATTGACCTAGAGGGATACTTCAGAAAATAAGGTGTTCACTTGGATTGTGCTTGCTACTATCATATTTCTTGCAGCTAAGATTCTCTATAATTGCAAACAAACAAAAACTTCAAGTGCCATATTCTACAAATTCAAAACAAATTTCTTTGTTTTCTTCTTTTTTATTTTTATTTTTATTTTTTTTTTAGACAGAGTCTCACTTTGTCACACTCAGTAGAGCGCAATGGCATCACAGCTCACAGTAACCTCCAACTCTCGGGCTTAAACAATTCTCTAGCCTCAGCCTCCCAAGTAGCTAGGACTACAGGCACCCGCCACAAGGCCCAGCTAATTTTTTTGCTGTTGTCATTGTTGTTTAGCAGGCCTGGGCTGGGTTCAAACCGCCCACCCTTGGTGTATGTGGCTGGCGCCATAACCACCGTGCTCCTGGCACTGAGCCTGGGTCTTTGTTTTCTTAAAGTTATTCACTAGTTTTTCTTAGGCTATTGATTTCCAAAGGGGAAAGAAATTGTTTGGGTTAGAATTTATTTCAGAGACATAAAAAAGCATGTGTGTGTTCAGGGAGCAAGGTTGTTGAGATGAAAAGAAGAGAGCATGGTACCACTTTTCTGTATTTCTTTAGCTCCTACCCTGAGCCATATTTCTGTAAAGAACATTAGCTGAACTTGAAGGGAAAGTCAGCTTAGACAATTGAGTGTAAAACAAAATATTGATGGAATATGATTACTGAAGGAAATTAATTGGACCTGTTCATAAGGAGTGTTATAGAATGAAACAAAAAATAATTTCAATAATAATGTGTCTTAAGTATTTTTTCAAACACCAAGTAATAGAATAAATACTCCATATCTCAGCAGGAAATTCTCTGTTCAGCCTCACTGCTTTCTGTGTAAGAACATTAACACAGTAATGTTAGATTCATACAGTGTAGCATTTTCCTTTGCTGAGAAAATGGTAGCAATAATGTCAACTTCTTAGAGAACATAGAAGTACCAGGTTTTCTAACCTCTCATTGAAATACTTTCTCCCCCTACTTCTCTCTTTCTCACTCTTTTCTACATACTGATGAAAAGATCTTCACAGTAGTAAAAGTGGCCAAAAAAAAAAATGGATTCATACTTTATTTGCTCTAGCACGGAACACCATCTTTTAAGGGGAGAAAATTATATTCAAAAATCTCAAAGTAAAATAGGTAGTCCAGGAAAATGAGTTGTATCTTCAACCTCTGACTGACCCCCCCCCTAGCAAACCAATGTTTATGTGCACAAATACCCCCAAGGAGCATGCAGTCCTCACTATTAGAAATTAAACACGTGTTACTGCATGAAAATCTATAAATTCTTCCATGCAGTTTGAACACTTTTTGGATAAGTAATATCAAATTCTATATAAAACCAGCACATTGTACCCCATGATTGCATTTATGTACACAACCATGATTTAATTTAAAAAAAAAAGTAATATCAAATTCTACTTAATTCATACTACTAACGTGATCTAATTTTGATCTCTGGAGAAATTCAGTATGGTTGAGATTTAAAATGGCATCAGTTGGTACAGGATAATAGAGATCTTGATGTACTGTTCCATTGGAAAACTCCATATCTGAATTTTATTTCATAGCTTTCTTGAAAGCTCCTTGTCTAAATCATTAATCAAAAGTTCGTATTTAAATAATGATTCTGATGAAGAAATGAAACAATACAGATTATTTTGCATGGTTTATAATTTGGTTTGCTTTCAAATTTTTATTAGTGATACTATATTTTGGTATTTTCCTTCCTTTTGTTGCATATGATGCTGCTAACATTTTGCTTTCTCCTCTATCCTACAGTGTTAATCAACCACATTAATTCGTCAAATAAAAAATGTACAATTTCTGACACTTTCTTTAAAATATGATTTTGTTGCCATGGTGCCTTTTAGCTTGAACATTTCTGACATTTGTTGGATCTTATCATTTCTTCTAGACCTTTTATGACAAAGTAAGTTTCACTCAGAAGTGTTACCAAATTCATAAAAAAAACCATAGACAGCTAATCAGATTAATTATATAATTTTTTTCTCTATTGAAATTTGGGTTAACATGTGATTTTTTTTTATATGCAGTAGTTAATAATACTTGTTAAAGAATCTTCTTAGAGAAAGAAACATTTAGCTAACAAAGACATGCTTAAATAAAAGAGTGAGTGCAAAGCAAACCTTGTTAGCTGGTTTTCTTAAAAATGTTTTGTGCCGGCTCGGCGCCTGGGGCTCAACGGGCTAAGGCGTCAGCCATGTACACCTGAACCTGCGGGTTTGAATCCAGCCCAGGCTGGCCAAACAACAATGACGGCTGCAACCAGAAAA
This sequence comes from Arctocebus calabarensis, assembly GCA_963573935.1. NCBI lineage: Eukaryota > Metazoa > Chordata > Mammalia > Primates > Lorisidae > Arctocebus > Arctocebus calabarensis. The sequence continues at coordinate 15,347 of CAUYON010027309.1, forward strand.
TGGCCGGGCATTGTGGCGGGTGCTTGTAGTCCCAGCTACTTGGGAGGCGGAGGCAGGAGACTCCCTTGAGCCCAGGAATTGGAGGTTGCTGTGAGCTGTGATGGCACAGCACTGTATCCAGGGTGACAGCTTGAGGCTGTGTCTCAAAAAAAAAAAAATGTTTTGTGCCTATTGACTCCCTTTCTCTAATTTTATTCTGCTTTTTCAGTTGAAACACCTATATAAATTATTATAAAATAGTTGAAATTTCTTGGGTGGCGCCTGTGGCTCAACGGGCTGAGGCGCCAGCCACGTACACCTGAGCTGGCGGGTTCGAATCCAGCCCCAGGACCCGCCAAACAACAATGACGGCTGCAACCAAAAAATGGCCGGGCGTTGTGGCGGGCGCCTGT
>CAUYON010027311.1:0-31091 GCA_963573935.1 Arctocebus calabarensis
TTAGTTTCATAGTAGGGCTGAGTACATTGGATATTTTTTCTTCCATTCTTGAGATACTTTGCTAAGAAGAATATGTTCCAGCTCCATCCATGTAAGCACGAAAGAGGTAAAGTCTCCATCTTTCTTTAAGGCTGCATAATAAAAAATCTCAGCAGAGCTCTTTGGAGATGGCTGCTTAGTTCTGGCTGCTCTGCTATAACAGAATACCGTAGCCTGGGTGGCTTATAAGCAACATAAATGTATTTCTTATAGTTCTGGAGGCTGGAAAGTCCAAGATCAAGGTGCTGGTAGATGCTACATGGTGAGGGCTTGCTTCCTGGTTCATGAGCACTCATTTTCTCACTGTATCCTCACATGATGGAAAGAGCAAAGGGATTCTTTATGGCCTCTTTGATAAGGGCACTAATCTCATTCTGGAGGGCTCCACCCTCATGATCAAATCACTTCCCCAAATATCATGATATTGAAGATTAAGTTTCAACATACAAATTTCGAGGTGGGGGGGCAGTGAAAATATTCAGCATATTTCAGAGGATTGCCAGAGGTTAGGCAGCATTCAGGTTCTTTCTCTCTCTGGCTCTCCGCTTGATGGATTGCCCTTCTAATTTTCACATTACTCTGGTTATCCAAATTCTGTCTTCCCTTTTTCAAACTAGTAATTGCAACTTTTATTTTCTTATTTTATTCACTTAGACTAGACAGACTGGGTCCTGACCTATAGCAAAAAGCTATTAAAAGAAAGGCACTTCACTTAGAGTTGTTCTCTTCCCCTAGTGGTCCACCCCCTCCACTTTCTGCCTGTTTGGGGTCATTTTACAGTGCTTTCAGATATTTATTTTGTAAAATTTGCTTTTACTTTATAGTTTTTATCTGTATGATAGTTGGTACTGCAAGAGACCCTTAGCTAGAATTCTATAACTTTACATTGGAAAGAATTTCTCATACTGTAAATCTTCAAAAACATAATATTATTGGCTACTTAATCATAGGGTTAGAGAACAATTTATTAGGTTAAACAATGTGAAATTGCCACTTTATTAGGTCAGAAATGATCAAATAGTGGTAATTTTATAAAGTTCAAGCTAGTAATTATGTTCTTGTATATTTATAATTTATTTTATCAATGAATATTAATGGGCACATAGAATTTTCTGTATTTCAGATTACTTACATTATATAGAGTTTTAGAGTTGGAATACCTGGGTCCAAATTCATGTACACCTTTAATCCTTCTGAATATAATTGCTAATTTTGTTATTTAATTTTGATATAATTATATATAACGTAATTGTTTTTTCCTAAAATTGTTGCATGAATTAAAAGTGTTTAAAATGGCATTCCTTTTATATCTGGGTAATGTAAATATATTTTGGCTTTCCTATTTTTCCCTTGACCGAAATGTAATCAAGTTATTTGTTTTGTATTTGTTCATCATTATATACATTGAATATATTCATTATGCTTGTTTATGTTTCTATTTTTACTTTGGATAATTTAAAACACTTTAAATACTCAGAAATATTAAAGATTTTCATGATGAAATTTCCTCCTTTACTCATATTTAAAATATTAAAATCTGCTTAATTTTAGTAAACTTTTAAGATGACATCTACATGCAAGATAGGAATTTTGTAAATTTGTTACACCTTTTTGTTAATGTGCATAAACAGAGTAGGAATCCAAGCCATTAAATATTTCCTAGTTGAATAAAACTCTCTATATGGACCATGCATATGAAACTCTTGCCTGGTTATGTGCCCTTAAATTTGGCACAATGTGCTACCACAAAATTATCTAAGTGAGAAACACAAAGGTTCTGGCATGGGATAGAAAACAAATCCCTGTAATATAAGCCAAAAATTTTCATGTCAACCCAAATAAGGGATTTAGAACCCTTGCTGTACGTTTTGGGGCATAGAGTTTTCAATGCCTTGGTGGGTAGTCTGCTTACTGTATCTTGAAAAACAACATGTAAAAAATAAATTCCTAAGTCTCACTTAACCCCTATAAGAAAATAAATCCAATGCAATGTTTATAAAACAAAAATATTAATGTTAACAAAGTAGATCCCACACTACCAATTTGTGATTTAAAAACATACAAGCTAATTAATCTGTTCATTTTTCTTTTCTTTTCTTTTTTTTTGAGACAGAGCCTCAAGCTGTCACCCTGGATAGAGTACTACAGCATCACAGCTCACAACAACCTCCAATTCCTGGGATCAAGTGAATCTCTTGCCTCTGCCTCCCAAGTAGCTGGGACTCCAGGCGCCGGCCACAACGCCTGGCCATTTTTTTTTTTTTGGTTGCAGCCGTCATTGTTGTTTGGCGGGTCCGGGCTGGATTCAAACCCGCCAGCTCAGGTGTACGTGGCTGGCACCTTAGCCTGCTGAGCCACGGTGCCGAGCCTCATTTTTCAGGAAAAAAAATTAATTGTAAGCATGAATTATGGTCCAACCAATGCAGGGAGAGGTCTAATTGATTCATAGTTTTTAAAAACTGACAAAAATGTACCTTAAAAGGATGTACCATTATATTATAATTCCAAAGGATAAAGAACCCACTGCAATCTGAGAGACTAAAATAGATGTCCCTTTATCAATGAAGACAGCCCCTAAAGTTAAAGTAACAAAAGTTACCGTAGGCCAAGGGTTCAAAGCTTAACTGCCTTGGCAACTTCCTAAATCCCTGTGACTACATGATCCACACCCTTGCTACACTTCACAACTACAGGAACTATCCAGCAAAACTGTGGAGTATGCACAATTCTCTCAGGTAGCAAGGATCCTGCGAGGCCCTATCTGCCCTTTCCCTTTTTGAAGAGAGAGCACCTTTGGTCCACACTAGAGACCATCTTTTCCTGGTTTGCAACCTGATATTGCCAAGAAAACTCTCCTTTCTAGTACTTAGCCATCCTAGTCTTTCGGGAAATATCACACATGTCTAGATCTATAATAAACTTTAAGAATGCCTTAAAATAAGGAGAGCAAACACCTAGCACACGAGAATCATCTCTTGTATAAATGCAGTTGTAGACATTATTAATGCATCACTTTAATATTTCCTGCTCAGAACGCTTTGGACACAGAGCTCCAGGGAGTCTCTACCAATCAGTTGGGTTAGTTCTTGAAAGAAAGATATTTTCTATGTATACCTCTCTTATTAAACGACTTATCCTAAGAAAGCAATCAATGATTTTGACTGTAAGAAAAAGGGAAACAATTGGAACTATTTTATATTAAACTTTTTTTGGCTCACCTAACTACAAAGTTGAGTTGTATTCCAGGTTCAGGTTTTAATATCTAGATCTTCAAATATGATCATCAAAGATCTGTCTCTCTCCTCTTTTCTCTATGGCTATTTTATTCTCAGGCAGTTTCTTTCTAAGTGATGATAAGCAGTACCCAGTTTTTCCTGGCTTACATCATGCCTGCTAAGCAATGCTTCATTTTTTCCTGATGGCTCAATCATGAGTCTGAGCTAGATCCCTCATCAGCTTATTTTGGAGTCTGTTGCCCTTTATTGCTTTTGTCACCATAGACAGAGGGATGTAAAATATTGATTGGTCATGCTTAGGTCACTCACGTACCTAGACCAGGGGTAGATAGGGAGCATTGGGCCACATAAACATATTATTCCATAGGTTTGATTGAGTTGAATGAATGTATGTAAATGCTGGGCAAGCAAAAAAAAAAAAAAAAAAAGATACTTAGGAGATACTTAGTCTCCATTCTTATATTTCTTGACTCTCCTTCTGAAATTGTTCTGATGGCAGAGACTACAACAGCATTAGTTAGGATAAAGGCTAAACAGTCATAATAAAGAGACTCCAAAGACATTGGCTCAACACAGAGAGAAGTTTGGTTCTTTATGGTAGTAAGTAGGCTCTGATCCACAGAGTCATGCAGGGATCCGGGTCCATGGGTTCTTTTGTCATCCTCAGTATGAGCCTTTCACCATGCAGGCCAACTAGAAGGAAAAGGAAAGGTAGATAGTTGCCAACAGTATTAATCCTCAAGTCTTTTTTATGAAAACCTAGTTATGGGGCCAAACTTGGTCACAAGGAAGACTGGAAAATATAGTCTTTAAGTAGGTGGTTGTGTGTTCACAGGAAAAAAAAGAAGAAGAAGAACAGATTGACGAGAGCGGTGGGAGTGGGAAAGAACCAGAGGCTGTCACGAGCTCCTGTTAGTCCATCTCCAACAATTTCTTTCTTTCTTTCTTTCTTTCTTTCTTTCTTTCTTTCTTTCTTTCTTTTTTTTTTGACATTGAGTGGGAAATATTTTGAGAATCAACTGGAAAAAAATAGGAGAAAAGGATAAACTACAATCTTCATTTTGGCTATTTGTCTCTGTAAAGATCAGCTCCTATGTTCCTGGCTTCACTATTCAGGATTTGTCTTGTTTGCTGCAGCTGAATAGACATAAATAAAATTATCTTCGAAGATGGCAGCAGCTTGTCATATTCTAAAACGGTACACGATTAGAAATTCAGAGATTTTCAATACATTCCACAACACTAACCATTTGTACAACTTTGAGAAAATTTCTGAACCTTACTTTTCTCAGGAATGATAGGAAACTGTGGAAAAATATGTAATCTGAGATTACTTCCAAATTTAAAAGGTTTTGTATTATTTTGGAAATAGAAAGGTTTAGATGAAATTTCCTTCAAAATGCCAGGACTTTCCCCAACCAATCAAAACTAATCTTACAAATGAGTTAACCAGAACTTGAGATAAGACTTGGCTGGATAGGACATTGTAACAAACCACCAATAGAGAGTAAACTAGCAATCGTAGGCATATCTGATTGGAGGGTGCAAAATCTTTCCGTCCTGTGCAAGTAATCAATGGATACCTTAAACAATACAATTTGAAAACACTTAACATTATAAGAGTTACACAGCTATAATGCTATTTGTGGCCCTAAAGTTGCCTAGCCCTTTTTAAAATACAGTGAAAGTTATCTGATTCCATAACCTTCCAGGGCTAAATCAGACATATTAATGATCCACTGCATGAAATACATGACTTTGCCTTTTTATTTTTTGTGGAATTACTGCCCTTTGATTTTTAATAGATATCCTTTTGTTCTTGTATTAAAGTACAAGTTAAAGAAGTATTGACGCTGTCAGTGTATCTGCAGATTTAATACAGTCTTCTTCAGCTTTATTAGTATCTAAGTGGAAGGTGGCTGCTTTGTACTTCCAAGGTTGCCTTTGAAGGATCCATTCCTCAGTGGAACATCCTGCTTTCCTTTATTACAGCAGTTGGCCAGAAAGCCCCTGTCTATCTGTTACTATTTGGAACAGCTAGACTGAAATGCCATTTTCAAAACTACAGCTCTTCTGCTAAACAATTTTTCTAGGAATGATGCCATATCACTAGCTACTTGGATTTGCCAAAAGGCAATACTCTTCCAATGGCCCTAGCTCTGGGAATGATACCAAATGATGGTTCAGGCTAAGGGTAGACAGTTAATCAGCAGTAAAAGCTGAAAAATGCCCCAGCTTTTAATACCTTTTATCTTTTTCCAGATGACTGGCCTATCTCTCTCACCTTCTGCTTCTATTCATGAGAGGGCCCCATTTCCCCCTCCATTTGTGGCATCAATTTTCCATACAACTCATAAGAACCTTGTCTTCCTCTAGCACCTATGCACAACTGTGTGATGCCTGATAGATTAGGATTGAGTTCTGAGTAGGAAATGGGTCTGAACAAAGTGTCAGACAGGAGAGTGAGTGCCAGCGGAGGGTTCCAAAGCAGTAGCAGAAGGTATCTTTAGCAAATATCCACACTAGCTTAAGGCTGCCTTCTGGTTCCAGCCTTCCTGGAAGCTGAGGCAGTGGAATTGTGAGTTCCTTGGGCCAGAAAAGCCTGGATTTGTTGCCTGCATTTAATAACGTATTAAAAATATGAACCCATCTTTGGAGATGACAACTATGAGGTGTTTCTTGGATATAAAAATTTAAGTCATCTGCCTCCGATTTTCATTCCTTTGAAAAATGCAGTTTCCTTTCTTAGTTTATCATTTGCCTGCCTGCCTTTCTTCCTTCCCTTCCTCTCTTCTTTAACACTTTTATCCTCCTTCCCTCCCTTTCTCCTTTTTTTCTTTCTCTGTATTTTCCTTCTCTTCCTTCTTTCTTTCTTAAAATTTGGTTGCTTGGAGTAAAGTGCGAACTTCATCATCGCCCTTATTAAGCCACCTGTGCCGGTATTCCAGCATTTATGTGTAGCCTAAGCAGCTCAGAGGTGTGCTATTTCCCTCAAAGAGAAAACCCATATTTAAGAACTAGTACTTCATCTGATTCTTTTAGTTATTGTGTGGTTTAAAAAGAAGCAAATGGCCTTGTCTATTGTGCTTCCCATTAAACCTTAGAACCAAGACCAGTGACTGATAAATAGTAGATGTTCAATAAGTATTTGTGCATGTTTTTAAAATACTAATCCTAATGTCAAGAAACAAGTCACAGAATTAAAGACCTATATGTTTAAGACTACTGTTTACTCAGAGGGTGGTGACTCCTGAGATCAACTTGGCTTTGTGTCTGTCTGGTGGCTCCTCGACCTTGGAAATGTTTTCCTATAGCTGCAGTAAGTATCTTTCCCTGTTGGAATTTCATTTAATATTCTATCTTTGTTTCTACTTTAGAAAACATGCCACGTGAATAATTATGCCTCGGGCAAAAAAAAAAAATCACTCCAGCAGTACAATTTATACTTAGGACAAATCCTGCCCTCACTTGCATTAGCAATTTGCCAACACAGTCAATAAGAACTGTGCCCACACAGGAACTGACAGAATCGAGGCCCCAAGGTTAGCAATTATTAAAATTTAAAAGTCCATTTACTCTTTTTCAAAATATTTTATTCAATTGCTTCATAGGCGGAATCCTGAGCTGCCTTGCCTTTGCAGCTCCCGGGAGTGGCATCCAACTCTGGTAGCTCACAGCTCTAAATGTCCTCATTGTTCAACGCACTAGATGAGAACAAAATGGGACTGTAAGGTCAATCTCACAGCCTTAGTGGAGTAGAAATTAGAAGTCAATAGTTCTCTTACCATCAAAGGGGACTTCGATGCAACAGGATTTTTTTTTTAAAGTGGTATTGTGTGAAAATTTTGGATACTATAACTCCCAGTGGGAAAAATAGTAAAGTGGTACATAAATCACATACAATGCAAAAACTTGTAATTTTCTCATACTCATTTTGGAATTCTAAAATAAATATTTCTATTTGCTCATGGAACTGATGAGGCATCTGAAATGGATTTTTGCATTGGAAAAATCACAAAACATTTTCTTCTATACTCTTGAATTAAAAGGGTATAAGTAGAAAAGAACATACTGGTTTTGGAACCATATGGCAAAATAATAGACTGAAAGTATTAGGATAAAATTTTTTTTTAAGTAGTTACAGTAGAAGGTTCCTAAATATATGTATGTTTTGATTTGACAGCTGATGGTAGAAGCATCTTTTTAAATAGCAAGCCCCACTGTGCCTCTAAATAAAAGAAAGCAAGAAGAATATTTTTAATAGGTCCACGGCACCACACCCCTCCAATATTCAGCCGTGGGCAAAACCAGACTGGCGACCCGTGGACGGAATATGAACTGAGTGGAACCATCGGGAGAGGGGAGGGGTTTCTTTTAAATTTCGCTTTAGCAGATAAATGGAGCAGAGACCCTACCTCTTTTGACCAGAGATGTTAAAAATGACCAGCAAAGTTTGGGGTTGGCTCCTTGCTTTCCACAAAGAAACAGTCTTAAGCCTGTAACTCTCCCTGTCCCACGGGAGTGTGCAAAGGGAGGGAAAATAGGCGACGTGGGTGAGGGGTGGCGGAGCAGAACCGAGGAGCAGGGGAGGCGAGGCGCGAGCCAGCCTCTGGCAGGAGGGCGTGGATCCGGGTGCAAGCCAGAACAGGTCCAGCCTTCTGGCGGCCAGTGCCAGCGGCGGAAGGGGACAGGCGGGATCTCCGTGGGCAGACACGGGTGCGGATCAGCGGGGAGCGGCCGGCAAGAAACTCCCACGGATCGGCCCCGAGCCGCTGGCCCCTGCCGGGTCCTCTCCCAGCTCCCAGCCAGCTCGGAGGAGAAGTTTCCGGAGGGAAGGCACGGGACTGACCGCTCGCTGGAGGCGACTCAGGTGTGGCAGGGGCGGGGAGGGGTTGTCAATCTGAGTCTCTGGCTGGCTGCGGGGGCTCTGCCATCCGGCGGGTTAGCCCAGTCTTGGGAAGGGGAGGGAGGTTGAAGGGTTTGCTCCTGGGAGGAGGGGGTCAACTCGGTAAGGAAAGGAAACGGTGCGCAGTTAGAGCTCCACCTTTGCCTGAAATACGGGCGATTCTAGGTCCCTTCACCTTAATCCGGGAAGAGATACCCCCTTCCCGAGCCCCAGGTGGCTGAGCAGGCTGCCCACTGCCCCGAGCCGTGCGGACCGAGCGAGTCGGTCCCTGAATCCGCCAGCTCCCGCGAACTCCCGCTGGTCGCTGGTAGGTGCGCCCCGGGTCCTTCCTCCCCAGCCTCTCCTGTTCCCACCCCACCCTCGGAAGAGGACTCCAGCCCACTCTCAGAGGCGGGCGGGGGCTAAGGTCCAGCTAGTCTGGGGGACCAGACCTATCCTTTTCCGGTACCCCGCCCCTGCACATCTCTGAGGTCGCGGGGCTCTGACTTCCCCCCATCTCCACCGCCCCGGTCTTGCTCCTACTCTGGGAGAGGATTCTAGATCAGAGGGGGGTTCCCTGAATGTCGCCTGCTTGGAATGGGGGATCTGTGGACAGCAGGTTGGGCGGGAGGGGGGAGAGAAAACGAGGAAGGGGCCGGAGCTGCACCTCCCCAGGCCTCCGTGGGGGAGAGAGGGGGCCTGGTTGCCATGGCTCCCTGGTCGCCGAGCCGGGAGAGCTAGAGATGCCGGTCACGGACGGTCCCTTCTTCCTCTTTGTGCCTCTCTCTCTCTCTCTCTCTCGCTTTTTTTTTCTTCTGAGTGAGAGTGTGAGTGCGGAGGGAGGAGGGAGAAAGTGATTAATTTGATGAGCGGGGATTGGAACCGGAGGCAGAGGAACATGGGTCCCTCCACTCCCCCTCCGGTGGCTCACTGAGACATGCACTTTCTCCGCCAAGGGCAGGTCTGAGAATTCCTGCGAAAATCCAGGGTCCGAGGGAGCCGCCGCAGGGGGGACCCAGGTACCCACGCCCGGGGCGGCGCGCAGGGTGGGTGGAGGGATGTCAGCCTGCTAGGTGGCCGGGGATGGGTGGGAGACTAGAGGTGGAGGACAGGTGTGAGCCGGCACAGCAGGGTAGCGCCGCAGGCGGGAACCCCGGGCTCAGCCCTCCGCCGAGCCAGCCTGGGTTCAGCCCCGCGGGTGGGAGCCGCGGAGCAGCCCCCAGAGCTCGCAAGTGGCTGCCGGGCTGCGCGCGTGCGCGACGGCGCGCTCCCGCGGGAACGCGCCGGCAGCGGTGGTGGGGGCTGGCGAGCGCGCGCGGAGGTGGGCAACTGGTGAGCCAAGGGGCTCCCTCTGGACGCGATCTCCCCGGGCGCCCACGTGGTTTGATTCCAGCTCCCTCACCTCTGTCATGTGTGACTTTGGACGAGCCATTTAACTATTCTGTGCCTCAGTTTCCTTTTATAAACAATACACATGGTATCAATACCTTCCATATTGAGGTTGTTGGAAGACTGGAATGAGATAATACTGGAATGAGTTAACCCCGTGTCTGATGAATAATGATCACTCAAAGTTCTTGTTGCTGATGGCATTACTGTTAATATCAATTAATCCTCAATTTAATTCGATACGGTGCATTCTCAATTCCCTGCAAAGTCTGTATTTCTTAATTTTGGAGAGGAATCTCAATAAATATTAATTTTTCTACTGTCCAGTCCAACTCGTACAGAGCTCTGGCTTCCAGGATATTGGAAGAGAGAAACTGACCAACTGCTGGTCAAGCTGACTTTTCAAGGTGTTGATGGAGAGGAGGCTTTAAGAAGTTATTTGGAGAAACTTCCGGGGACAAGAAAATAAAAAGTTTATTCCACACTTTTTGTGCGTCAGTCTTCTTTTTCTCTTTCGCCTGCGGATGTTCCACTGAGGTTGTCTCAAGTTCACTCTCTTTCTCACAGGTTCTACCCTGTGGCTTCCATATAGTAACTTGGTTCTAAGAGCTACCTGGCTTTCCATTTTACGGCCTTAAGTGCTGCCCTGAAGTTACCTCTGGTAATAATAGCAGAATATAATCCATCCCTTACAAACTCCCGAATGCCATCAGGGAATAAATGAAGAGACAAGTAGTTCTTACTGGGCGGGTGTGAGTACTGGCTATGACTGCTCATTAACAGCTTTTCAGGGAATGTTTGGATACACTTCACTGCAGAAGCAGAGGACTATAAAGATTGATATATCTTTTTCCAGATAATTATCTGTTGCATCTATAGTAATGAGTTCCCTTTCTTTAAAGAAAAAACTATAGATGTTCATTGATACCTCATATTCACATAGGTGCTCCAGTTCATCTAATGATGAGCCTACTGTATGCCTATGGACCCAACAGCACATCTAACAGGAACTGATATGGCATGTAATGTATTTATCACCTTTAAGTTAATACATCCTGTTAAAGGAACTGGTTTTATACACATTAAAAAAATTGCTTATTAGACTATAGGCATGTCTTGGAGGAATTGAAGCCAGTAAAGTCAGACTGATATCACCAACACAAAGATCTTTCACGAGTTTTACAAAAACAGACCTCTCCTAAAAAATTATTTGCTAGATAGGAACCAGATTTCATAGTTGCTTCTGAAATCTTCAAAGATAGGCGTTTGTTTGACCCAAAATTGCTTTGTTGAAATAATTTAGCCTGATTCATTTTTATGAAAAATTAAATAAGGACGATGATCAAGATTGGCTTAAGATTTTGTGTAGTTTTTAACTGATAAAGGAAAATTAAATAATGGGGATCTAATGGTATCAGATTTGAAGAGATGACTGGCAGGAAATACTGTGAGTATCAATTCAGGTAGTAGAGTATTGCTTCAAGTTTGGCTTTTGCAAGATAACATTCTCATCTTCAAAGTGACTATGTCATCTTTAAAAAATACCTTGAGGAATTAGTGTGACAGCTTGTCTGAAATTCATGTGATCATTTACATATTGTTTCCCAGGAGTTTTGGCATTAAATGTTTCATTTATTAGAAATTATTTTTCCCCATGACTTATGACAGGCAATAGTACAATAGGGTCTAATGTATTTTAGAAACAAAATTTTAGCTTTTCACCATTTTGTATTTTCCCTAAAAATCTAAGCAGTAATGTATTTGTAAAGCTTAAGTTAGACTGAAGACAAATGGTAGTGGTAGAAAAACATGACAGATTGGGAGGTGCTGGGTCCTGAATTTGGGGACTTAATTGACCTGCAAAGATATAATCAAGAGGATGAACTTGTCTCTATACTAGAGCTGTTTTCAATGAGGTACTGTTTTATCTCATTCAATCAGGGTTCCTTGTTATTTCTTCAAACCAAGACTGAGAATATTATATTTTCAATTATGAACATTTTGATTACAGCTTCATTTTAACTAATTCAGTCTGAAGAGAATGCAATTATTATGGTGATTTACATACAATATGCTAAGTTAACACAGCTAATGAGTGAAAGCATAATATCCTTTCTATTCATTCCTAGGAAAATATTGTGCTAAGCATTCTTTGAAAGAAAAGACGACATTATTCGCTAGCATTTTACATCTACCTACAAGAAGAATTGGCATTGAGCCATTTTCTCTACTGCTAAAGTGAAATCACTCACATTTTGGTGACCTTATGCCTCTGTCCCTACTCCTTGGAGGAAACTGGAAGTGATTCTCAATTTAATTAGATATGGTTCTTTCTCCTTTCCATACATCTTTATTGGAGGAAAGATTCTGTATTTTCTAATTTTGGAGGCTGGTTAACACCTTAAACATTACTAATGACTGCAGTTTATTTTATGTGTCGCAATAGTGTAGTTAGTTAATTATAGCTTTCTCATTAGCACCATGTAGAGACTAATGAATTAACACATCCCTTTGATCAAAAGAACATCTAAGTTTATCTTCTGAGAATAAAAGTGTTATTGTGTTACGGAAAGTCACTATAATTTTCCCAAGAAACAAATTGGTTGGAATTCTCTTATCACTGGGTTAGAAAGCTTGATGAATGAGTTGGATTGATCACAAATAAGGAGAGTAAAGCTGTGGTTGCTTGGCAACCTAACATTATTCTGCAGTTCTTGGTATATTTATCCAGTAAACTAGAAAATTCTGTTTTGTTAACAAATGTTTTTAGTCAGGCACAAATAGACCATAACTAATTGAGATTTTATGTGTTGCGGGTAAAGAATGATCCAGCTTACCTTCCCATTGTGTTCAGATAATAAAAATACAAAGAGGCATATTCTTGTTTTCAATGTTAAGAATTTTCCCTAAAAAGTGGTGACTTCATTTTCACATAATTTGTTCCCACCGAAAGAATACAACTTGTCTATCTCTTTGGATGTAAATTATTATGAGTTTGTGTGTATATGTGTGTATGTGTTTATACACATCATTTTAATAAGCATCAGAATTTGAGGTTAAGGTGAGATAAATTCTTCGAAACCTATAGTTTGTGAGTTGAACTGACAGCTCAGTATATTTAGAGCAGTTCAAACTGGATAAATATCCAGTTCAAACGATGCTGAGAGATGATGATAGGAATAATAAATGAATCAACTTTAGCAAATATAGAAATGTACCCAAGTGCTTTGACCAGGGTTTCTACTGGTCGTCTTATCACATCCTCCTTCCTGACATTTCAGTGTATCTTATTTTTCCTGTAGTGGCAGAAGTGGGAGCTCAGTGAAGCAATCAGTTGCCTGTCTTCTGATCCACCTCTTCCTAACTCCAGAAACTACATCATACTTTTTCCTACCCAGACTGTGAGTTTTAGTTTGCATCTTAATTCCCTTCTCAGTTTGTAAACTCCTAGAGGGTACACATTGCGTGTCATGCATCTCATAAACCTTTACTGTGTCTGGCATAGTGGGAAGCAAAGTGGTGTGGTGCTCAAATGTGCTGTTTATGTAGTCAGGTTGCCAGGGTTCAAAGTCTAAGTCTGCCAATTTGTAGTTGTGGCCTTGGGTAAGTCATTTTAACCTCTTTAAGACTGGTTTCTTCTATGTAAATAGCCATCTATCTAGCTCATGTGTTGTGTTATCCTCTTTGTGTTGAGGACCTCATGTGTTGAGGTTATCCAACACATGAGGATATCCAACCTCATGTGTTGAGGTTATCCATTTTAACCTCTTTAAGACTGGTTTCTTCTATGTAAATAGCCATCTATCTAGCTCATGTGTTATCACATGAGGCAGTCTTTGTAGACGGCTTAGTAGCTCCTAATATGTTCAATAAATTCTGCCCAGGAGGAAGGAATGACTCTCGCCTGTATTCCTAGCACCCTGGGAAGCCAAGGTGGGAGGATCACTTGAAGTCAGGAGTTCGCGCCAGCCTGAGCAAGAGTAAGAGTCCATCTGTACAAAATATAAAAATATTAGCTGGGTGTGGTGGTGTACACCTGTAGTCCTAGCTGTTTGGGAGGCTTAGATGGGAGGATCACTTGAGTTAGAGGTTAAACTGAGCTCTGTTGACACCAGGCTGCAACTCTAGCCTAGACAACAGAATGAGATGCTGCCTCAAAAAATAAATAAATAAATTCTGGCTTTGTATTCTAATAATTATTATTCTTTCATACCAGGCTCAGTATGTGAATTAACAAGAAATGTGTGTGTGAATCCCAGTGTATGGTCAACAGTGCTATCAAGTAGAAAAGTGTTGAATCCCACATTAATTATATGCATCTACACTAGTAATGACTGTTTCACATATTTGAAACATTCTATACGTAGTGGTTCTTAGGCTTGGCTGAAATTAGAATCACTTGGAGAGCCTTCTGAATCTACCCACTAGATCAATTCAAGCAGAATCTCTGGGGGTGGGGACCAGGTGTTTAAATTTTTGAAAGCTTTGAGCGAGATTCTATTGTACTTTAATGTACTGTCAGGACTGAGAGCCACCACCTTTGATTCGGATAGTTCTTCTGTAAGATCGTATTGGCCTGAGGCATTGATTCACAGTAACTTTGGTGTCATGAAATGTGGCTGGAAAAGAAAAAAGCTTTGGCAAACCTCTGAGGTTTTTCTTTCGTATCCCTGTAGTTTAAATAGTACTTTATTCTCTGAAGATCTCAAATGCATTTTCATTTACTGTGTATAATTTCATTTTTTAACCAAACGTCTGTGTGAAGATGGTAGGAAAGAAGTCATTATCCTGATTTTGCAGATGAGTGGAGTGAGCCACACCGAAGTTAAATGTTTTAACTAGATTCATGCATTTAGAACAGGCCGAGATAACAAGATTCTTGAGACTTTGGAGTTCTGAATGTTTCTCTGTTTTCCCAGAAGATTTCCAATGAGGGAGGGAGAGTAATTGTTTTTGTACTAAAGTACTGTGTAAGAAAAAGCTGGTATAGATGAGAATTTTAGCCTTTTTTTGTTGTACTTGTACAATGTAAAGTAAAACATCTTTTTTTTTCTAAAGAGGTACATGTGTCATGAGCTATTTAGAAACCAAACCAATGTCTTCTTGACTGAGCCCTGCCTCTGTGCGCGCGCGCGAGTGTGTGTGTGTGTGTGTGTGTGTGTGTGTATTGTTCGGTCCAAAGAGTATATACAATTTTTTCAGCCAACATTTAAAAACTAAAGATGTGTTGTAAAGATTCATATTTCTGCCTTATCCTAAAAGACTCTACGTTCTCACAGCACTGGACCTGAAGACCCTGGTGCCATCAACTGGAACTGAGTGATAAATGCTATTGTAGATTTGAAGGACCCTTAGTTTTATGTATCATCTGGGTAAAACATGGCCTTCTCTCACATTCGCTTGGTCCTTGTATGTACATCGTACTCCAAAAGTACAATTTTTGGGAGTTTAATGAGGGGACCACATCTCTTTGGACATCTCTAAGGGAAACCTACAAGGGCTGCTGAAGTCCTGAAGGGCCAGTGGCATGGGACAGTTCAGAGGGAGGTGAGAGCAGCAGATCTTGGAAGGGCTGCCAGGTGGGACCTTTACCTTTTGGTAGAAGAACACAGCCACTGTCAAATCACATGCCACTGCTCTCCCCGCCCTGAGATCTCTTGTCACCTCTTCAGAGTGGCAGGAAGAG
Organism: Arctocebus calabarensis; assembly: GCA_963573935.1. Taxonomy (NCBI): domain Eukaryota; kingdom Metazoa; phylum Chordata; class Mammalia; order Primates; family Lorisidae; genus Arctocebus; species Arctocebus calabarensis. Next base: position 15,236 of record CAUYON010027311.1, read on the forward strand.
AGCTAGGGAGACTGGAGAGGTCCATAGAGGTCAGTTCTCCCAGACAGAGCAGGATGGACAAAGGCAGAGGAGGGGTCAGAGCCTCGGGGTGCACGAGGAATACCTAGCACACCTTGAAGGCTTCAAATATTTAGACTGTGAGTAATGAGGAAGGGAAAGGCTCGAATTGCCCCAAACAGTGCAAACAAGAGAATCATCAGTTTGTATTCAAGGCCATCTTCACCCTTTTCCTTTGTCATTCCTCTGTCCTTCCCTTGTCCCTCCCTTCCTCATTGCCCCTGCGGGGTGTGTGCTCCTACCCAGAGGTAGTTTTCAGCTAGGACTTAACAATCTCCAAAGCAAGTCTGCCCCTTCCCTTGCCTTATCTCTGCTTTCTGAGAGCTGACACAGCAGAGAGAATAATGTAAAAAACATATTCTAGCTTCTATGGTAACGGGTTTGCAATTTTAGCAGAGGTTCCTCCTGAACAAAAGCTTTTGCTGTCAGTGGTGGTTCTAATGGGAGGGAGAGTAAGTATTGTGCCTGGGAAGTGGAGACGCCCTCAGATAACAGTCTGGCAGCTGAGGTCTTGTAACCTGGACATCAGGATCTCTGGAGGGAGGGTCCCTCCTCTTCAGTATTGTTGTATCAGAGTGAGAAGGATGATGAACTAGGTCAGAGATGTGTTGATTCCGTCCTGATGTGAAGAATTTGTGTAATGTGAGTAAAAGGAATGTGGCAATTTTTGATGATCTGTTGCTGTACTGAAAATTCAGTTTGTTATTGCATTGAAGTCTTTGCTAAAAAATGAAAAGTGACAGAATATCAGCTCTTTATAGGATGTCTTAATTATTGATAGTTTAAAAAGAAGTAATGCATCTCATGTGTAAAATGTTCAGGAGAAAGGTAAAGATTGACCCTTCCCGGGTCTATGATCCTGGATGCTGCATTTCTGTACATTCAGAAGATTGCCTCTGAAGATTTCTATTTAAAAAAAATCATAATGCCTTTTATTATTTGAATATTTATTTATTTATTTATTTAGAGACAGAATTTTATTATGTTGCCTTCGATAGAGTGTGGAGACATCACGGCTCAAAGTAACCTCAAACTCTTGGGTTTAAGCCAGGGGTTCTCAACCTGTGGGCTATGACCCACAGGAACTGTATTAAAGATTTGTGGCATTAGGAAGGTTGAGAACCACTGGTTTAAGCATTTCTTTTGCCTCAACCTCCCAAGTAGCTGGGACTACAGATGCCCACCACAACTATCTGGCTATTTTTGTTGTTGTTGCAGTTGTTATTGTTTTAGCAGGCCCGGGCCAGGTTTGAACCCACCAGCCTCCGTGTATGTGGCCAGCGCCCTACCCACTGACCTATGGTCACTTCCTGAATCTTTATTCTTTTACAGAATTGGCCCATATCATCTTATGTAACTTTTACATTAACACGGTGAACAAAAAGGGACAGATTGTCAGCCCATTTTATAGATGAAGAAACTGATGCTGACTAGGCAGTGCTGAAATTAGAACTAAAGCTCAGATGATCCTGATTTGTGATCTAGCTCATAGCCCACTATATTGCTTTTAGATTTCCTTATTTGAAAGAAAAGAGAAATATTGTATAACTTATGGTGAATTTGTTGTTGTTTTTAAGGAAATCCAGAGTTATTACATAAACCAAGGGCTGTGATGAATACAGGGGAAACATTGAAAATGTCATTAGTTATACTTCTAGGGTTGAATGTAGTACTGTCCAAGATAGTGAGATTAAATTTTTTTGCAAATCATCCTCACTTCGATGATACTTGTTTTTATGGTTGTGTGTGTGTCTGGGTGTGTGTCCTATGGAAACATTGAGAGTGACTAGTTAACTGAAAAGGTTTATTTCATAACTACTTTTTGGTGCTAGCAGCAGGACTAGACCTATGCCAGGCAGATACTTAAATAGCCACCACTTACCATTTATCAGGTGTTTATTATGAGTTTTGCAATCTCCACATCAGGGTCTGGAGTAAAGTGCTATGATAACGCTATCCACTGTAAGCTGAGTGATGCAAGCCGTAGATGAGTCCGTCTTCAAGGTCACACAATATGTCCCGCAAGAGACAAAGACAGGACTCAAACTTTGAAATATCTGCTTTCCAGCCCCATCAGTCACTGGGTTAACAGGATCTTCAACTATGCTCTTAACCAATGACTATGTTCTCTGTTGTTCGTTCTCACCTGCCTGTTCTGTGTTTCATTATTGCAGGTAAACTCATGGAAAAGTAGATAGAAAGGAATTCTACCAAAATATCACATGATGATCTGTACCTATTGCAGGATTGGTGGCATTTAAAAAGAAAGTTTAAAATGCTTAATTCAAAGGATTAATACTGAGGGGCTGCTCAGGTGGGAGACATTTAGAGGGGGACATTGTGTTCTCTCAAAAAACTAAGTCATAGGAGCATTCGGTGTCCTGACCCTTCATATGCTAGATCCTGGGGACCAATGAATGCATGTAAAAAGAAACCTTTGCCCTCCTCAAAGCTTTTGCTTACCCCCAATACCATTTTTTAAAATTTCTTGGCAGAAGTGTTCCTGGTGCTGTAGAATATCAATATGCATGGATTTCCCTGACGTTTGGGTATTATATGTAACCAATTACATTACACGGTTGGCATATCCACAAAGGTGTGTGTATCTGCTATTTCAGTTTAAGATAGAAATAGTTGGCCTTGGCAGACGGTGTCTCTCAGCCTTGCTGTTGTAAAAAATGGCTTAAAAATGGCATTGATGACAATGATGGCACTATCTTTTTTAGCAGCTGTCAATTAAGATCAGGTTTTGGAGGAAAATATATATAATTATTTCAGGCATATTCAATGTATTTGGGAGTTTTAAGAGGTTTTTGATTTCTAGGCTTGGGGGTATTTATTTTATTTTATTTTTTGAGACAGACTTTCACTATGTTGCCCTCAGTAGAGACCCTGGCATTGTAGTTCACAGCAACCTCAAACTCTTGGGCTTAAGCGATTCTCTTGCCTCAGCTTCCCAAGTAGCTGGGACTACAGGCACCCACCACAATGCCCGGCTATTTTTGTTGTGGTGGTCGTTGTTGTTTAGCAGGCCCGGGCAGTATTTGAAACCGCCAACCCCTGTGTATGTGGCCAGTGCCCTAACCACTGAGTACAGGTGCTGAGCTGGCTTGGGTGTATTTAGAAGGAAATGTTAAGGTATTTTTAAAATGTGCATAATATAAATTGCATTCTCAAGTGCTGAGTGGTTCCAAGGTCTCTTTCTGTAACAGAGAGTGGCAAGAATAATTTTGCTTCCTGCTTTGGCTAGATAGGAGGTCCCATTTCCTTGGACTTGTATTTGCTATAAGGCTTTTGTTTGACCCATGCCTACTTCTCCAATGTACAGTGCTTGGGTTCTCAAGAAGTATGTTCATTTTTGTGCAAATTCATGGACTTTCTAAGTTCTGTAAAATACATACGAGACACAGCAGAGAATTCATTCATTCAATTAAGATGTAAACATGTTAAGTATTGGCAAGAAATTGAAATCATTGCCCATAATGGTAAATAAACAGATAAATATAATAACAATTTGAGCACAAATAGCCTTCACCTGCATGAATAATAGACTATCTTGAGTTATTTGTTATTGTTCACTAATTAGAAACATACTATTTTCCATAAAGAAGATCTGAGCAAGTGCATTAACATAGCCAAAAAAAGTATTTAAGTTTGACCTTGGCCTACTTTCCTTTGTGACCTCCAACAATTCTCAGAAGAGTGAGATTTCAAAGAGTCTCTACAGTCAGCTCTTTCCACGCATACAAGTGTCTGCGTGTAATTGATTGGGGCCGAATAGATTTTAGGGCCGAATAGATTTTGAACACAATTGATTTGCTTGAAATAACATTAAAAGACCAGCATTGAGCAATTCAGGTGCAACTCATGTGTGCTTCTGCAAGTCAAATTCATATAAATTGGATGTGACCTTAACCACTGTCCCCTCAAAGAAAGTGCAGGCAGTCATCAGAGTGAATGCCATCCAATCATGTATAAAAATTGATATGAATTGACTGAATTGGAAATTGCTCTTCACACACAAAAACTTCTTGTGAAAACTTGGTTTTCACCTTCTATTTTCTTGTTTCATCAGCTGTAAACTGAGGAAAGAAACATTTACCATTTCTTTCCAGTGGCAGTGGGAGGATTAATGAGCTAATATCTATTGCCTTGAAGATAAAGGTGCCAGCTATTATTATTACTAATAAACCATTTTTCTCCAGTGTAATTTTGGAATGAAGCCATTAAAAACCCATTACTGTATTTAATAGTAAAGCAATCTGCTGCAGCCTAATATTTACTGCCTCAATTAAGCATGCATTCTACTTCCCAAATTCAGAACAGAGGAGGAGGGACAGAAAGGTGTGTGTCATCATTTCCCAAGTTCATTAAAATATTGGGTTTGGATTCTTTGATTGTCTCTGCAGAAAGCTGGAGTATATCCTCCACAGGAAACTAGTTGGGCTAAGCTTTTGTTTCTGGGCATTGTGAAGGGAAAGTAAGACCCAGTTCTAGTTCAATGTAAAACTTCAACCAGATTTACATGGCAGTTTACCATCTTCAAAGGTTGACTTTCCCCCCCATCTGCTTGGTCATTTGATGCTGGTATTATGAATGAAATGGATTTCTTTGGTTGGGTTTGCATGAGTGTTGGGGGGGAGGTTGTGCCCTGTTTACAACTTACTACTCAAACTGAAGGGAAACCCTGAATAATTATGCAGCTGCCTCCAGCCTGCAAATAATTAAAAAGAAAAAAAATGAGGGGTCTTGAATTATATAGACTAGTTTTTTTTTAATTAGGAAATTACTGTGATGAATGTATGATGTTAAATACCTTGAATTCTAATTTATTTTGACCTATATAGATGTGCTAAGACATCAAATAATCTAAGATAGCATAAATATTTCTCACATCTTGCCAAACAATGCTCAGTTTTCCCTGATGTTGCAAACAAAAGATAAAAACATAAAAGAAATCGATGACTCTGTAATGATACACATCCTAGCTATCATCAGCTACCTCCAATATTTAAATCCTGAGCCAATATCTATAAGTTGAACAAAAGAGGCTCAGAGTATTATAAATCTCCACCTCTGCAATAATTCACTAAAATGAAGGCTTTTTTTTTTTATGGAAAGACATTGCTTGCTCAGACATTTCTCTTAACTGAGAACCATTCTAATAAGCTATTGTCTGTTTTATTTTAGTGAGCAAAAAAGTATAAACTGCAAGTTGGAGCAAATGAGAGAAATGTTGCAGATTCCTTCACACACAAAAGAAATCACAAAAAAAGGAGAAAGGTAGACGAGAAAAAGACACTCAGAAATGCTTATGTGGATGGTCCCAAATAATTAAGAAATTGAAAAAAAATTACAAAAAAAGAAATTACAAAATAATTTAAAATAAAAAATACACGTTGGCCTATCGCCTGTAGGAGTGGGGATCATTTATCTGAAAATCATGTAGTATCTCCTCTTTTCACAGGGCTTTATCTATTTAAGGAATGTTAAATACAAATCCCCAACAGAACCTTTTTAAAGCTCTGTTTTTAGAAGCAATGCACTAGCAATTATCCGGGTTTGGTGCTGTTGTTTGCAGGTGGGATTTTGTATTGCCCATTGCAAGCTTGTTTACCACAGAGTGATTATTTTTCGCCTATCACTTAGGGAGATTTGCTTTGTAAATACTATCACTGTTCTATCTACTTCTAAAGTCTCACTCATGCTATTGTCATCATTTGCTTTCTTTAATTGTGGAAGGGGAATTCACCATATGGTTTAAAACTGTTTAAGACCTTGGAAGGTATGTGTTTTGCATCTGAGATTCTTGGGGTATCAGTGAGGATATACATAAGCTGCTTGTTATCGGAAAGTAGTACCTGGGGCCTTGTGTGTAGCTAAGAGGAGAAATGATGAGAAATGTTTCTGAAATGTGACCAAGTAACAATTCACATGTGAAGGGACACTGTTCCACTTATCTATTTTTTCATGACAAACTATCCCATACCAAAACAATAATTTTAAGCAATAGCCATCTTATAAATTCACATGACTTGGTGGGTCAGGAATTCAGGTAGAGCTCACCTGGGTGCTTTCTCTACCTGACTTGCTGACAACTGTGTCGTGTGGTGGGGTTTCGGGTGGCTGGGATGGGCTGGTGGCCCCAGGATGGCTTCTGTCACTTGGGTGGTACTGTGGCAAGGAGGTCTGAACTCGTTGAGCACCTCTTTCTTTCCAAGAAGTCACAGGCCCCTCCACTGGTTTTTCCAGGAATGTCATTGAACTTTTTACAAGATGGCTCAGGGCTCCAAGAATCTAACTTTGTTATCATTTCTCTTAGAGGTATTGACAGGTCCAAAGACAGGTCAGAATCAAAGGAAACACTTATCCAATTACCTGCCTGGAAAATTCTAGTAGACAGGGTTGGAAGAAATGGAAAGACATGATAATTAGCAGAATTACTAAACCCATTGTGATATTCCATTTACTCACTATATGACTGGTCGGATAGTGGGGAAAGATATGGAATAGGTAAAAAAAAAACAAGCCCTCTGTTTCAAGTGATCACCCCTTCCCGCCACTTTCTAGATGTCATAAGCCCTCATGACTTTGAGAAAGAAGAGTGACATCAGAGGGAACTTTGGCCAGAATGAAGTGCCTGCAGTTCTGTCTGGAGAGAGAACAGAAGTAAGAGGAAGGAGGTGTCCAGCTGGCTGAGAACACTGTTGGCTGAGATTCTGTACCAGAATGGGCTTTTCTGATCCTTTTCTCCTCTGATCTGTTTAGATTTATCCTTATTTTTTTCCTATTTATCTTGGAAATATCTCAAAATTAAGAAAACCAGGAGTGCCTCAGCAGAGTCCAAAAAGCCCTAGCAAAACCCAAATGTCAGGAAACAAAAATTGACTACTTAGATTTCTTTCTTTCTTTCTTTCTTTCTTTCTTTCTTTCTTTCTTTCTTTCTTTCTTTCTTTCTTTCTTTCTTTCTTTCTTTCTTTCTTTCTTTCTTTCTTTCTTTCTCTTTCTCTCTCTCTCTCTCTCCAAAGTCTTACTTTGTCCACCTCAGTAGAGTGCTGTGGCATCATAGCTTGCAGCAACTTTAAACTCTTGAGCTTAAGTGAGTCTCTTGCCATAGCCTCCCAAGTAGCTGGGAATACAGGCGTCCACCACAACACCCGGCTATGTTGAGAGATTGGGTCTCACTCTGGCTCAGGCTGGTCTGGAACTCGTGAGCCCAGGCAGTGCACTTGCCTCAGCCTCCCAGAGTGCTGGAATTATAGGCCTGAGCCACCTTACCAGGCCAAACCTTGCTTTCTAATTCCAACATGACTACTTAGATTTCTGGAGGGACCTGGCTTGAAGAAGGAGAGAAAAGGGCTTGCACATTTCCTTCTATTTCCCTCTTACAGGGAAGAAGGTTTTTCTCCCTGAAATGAGGATGATGCATTCAGCTGTAGCACTCCCTCACCTCTCACTCCCAGGGGCGATTAGGCTGGAAAAAAGATCAGTGAGTGCCCAGGGCCAGCATCACTCTTCTATCCAGCCTGCGGTGGTCTGTGAGCGCAGAGCAAGAAGCAGGACAAGAGGATACATCAGGGCAGCTTTCCTGGCTCTCCAATTGCTCTCTGAAGAATGAATGAAGAACTGCTGCCTGGCCTAATGTGGGTTCAGTTTGTGTTTCCACATCACTTTTCTCTCATGCTTGAGAACCATGTGTGTTAATTCTTATGCCTCTGTAGTGTTATCCCACCCTTTTAATACATATGAGCAGGTATTTCCCCCTGCAATCTTGCAAAACCACTTGCAGGGTATTGCACTCCAGTTTTCATATTTCAGAACACTTCAATGGGGAAAATTCAATATGCGTAACCCTAAAATGCTGTGCTAAGGGGAAGTCAATTTTCTGTTGGTAATGCCTTAATTTGTCTTTGCATGAAAGACAACATACGTATAAGTCATTCTATTTGATACTTGTAACAACTGGCTATTTAACCGAGACAGGTATTGGTCCTGTTCACAGAGGCTCAGTGGAGCTCTTGGAACTAATACGTGTCAAAGTGGAACTGGGACACAGGTCGTCTGATGGCATTTTAAATTATAGCAGGGAATCAACCAGCCACTGATAAAAGGTTTCCTTATTCAGAAAATGCAAATTGTCTGAATGAGCTTTATTGTCAGATGATATCATCTAGAGTTTTATAAATGGTACATTCTGCTCTCTTAAAGTGTCGGTGGAAAATGTAGTGAGTGGTGGAGATCGGAAGTGTAAACGAGTTGAGAAAGAAGAGTGGCAGAAAAGTGACGTTTCTATTATGTTAAATACAATGAGTTTGCTTTAAAAAAAAATTGGAATTATGGGAGCCCAAGCAACTCGGGCTTTTTCATGGTTTCCTTTGATCCAGCACGTTCTACTTTTACAGTAGCAGAGAGCACCTTTGTACCAGTCTTGCTTTTGCAGTCTGCCGGTTCCTATCCTCTCTGTATGTCCTTTCTCTACTTTTAAGCTGCCGCAAAGCCTGCTTCCACTTTCTCCTAAAGCACTGAGATTTACTTCTTCACCAGACATTCTGGACAATTCTGTGTTGAATTCTCTAATCGCTAGACCATTGGCAACCTTTTCCTCGCTCTATTTCAGCCTTTTTTAGTCATTCTTCTCCACTGAGGTCTAAATGTCACTGTGAAAATCCCCTTTCTCGCTTGTCACTTTGACCGTGATGTCGCTTACTTCCTGAAAATTCCCCCCGGCTTCCCACTGCGTTGAGGCCAAGTTACTGTCACACTCGGTTTCCAGTTGCACCCGGACTCAGCGCTCATTATTCCCCTCTGTGTCCCTGTGTCCTTAGAGTTTTATAAATGGTACATTCTCCTCTCCTCTCCTTTGACTCAACAGCCCGCTGCTTCTGTCTTCTCACAGCTCCAGCCTTTTCACACGGATTTCTTGCTGTCTTTTATTTTAAAAACAGCCAATCTCTGATAATCTCTGCTTCTCTTGGAAGAAACTCCCCTAAACTCATCATCTTCCCTGCGTGCTACCTGCTGTAATTTACTTAAAAATTTCCCTGGCTCCTTATAAAAAAATATGCTAACTTCAAGTAGAGGTCTTATTTCCTTACTATAAACGAAACACCAGTGTCAGTGACAAACTATGAAAGGTAACTGCAAACATGAATGTCATGAAAGCCACCCAAGGCCATTACATTCTAGCCAGATACTGTTGCCTGCCAAAGGTTCTGGGCTTCCGTCCTGCTCTCTTTTTCTAAAACAGGAAGATTAGTAAAATTAAATTGCTATTAACATACTATTAGCACCTACGTGAGACATTTAGCTTTTTATAATCAAAAGGATTGAAAGAGAATTCATAGGCAATGCAGTTCTCACTGTGTAGTTGGTTACTTACGCTCTGGGAAAAGCTTATCCAAGATCATCACAAAACTGATATTAGCACCTCAGGAGGTGCAGTCCCCAACTTAAGGAGAGCAAAACACCCCTAAGTCAATTCATCACCCCTACCCTCTCTCTTTTCTATTGTCTTTCTCTGTTTAATCATCAAATGAAAATTTGTGAACTTCCTGCTATATGAAAATCATGGTGCCCTCTAGATGAATTCCAAGAAGAATTAGACCCAGGTGCTGGCCTGAAGATGCTTATGGTTCCCACTAAATATATGTACATAAAATATTGTTAATATGGGCTTACATGTGTCCATAGATCTGTCACTCTATAGCACAACATGCTCCATATAGCATGTGGAGACTTCATGTTATGGAGATCTGACACTTCAAAAATGTTTTGAACCCCCAGTCTTATCAAAGAGTTGGGAGGTGCACTCAATTATAATGTAAAACAGAAAGGGTGAGCTTTAGGGATAAACTGATAATGTGCTAGGCAGGCCTGATAGAGAAAGGTTACTTTCAGTTTGTGAACCAGTAAAAGTTATTTGGGGCTGAGAGTGATGGCTCACTCCTGTAATCTTAGCAATTTGGGAGGACAAGGAAGGAGAATATCTTAAGGCCATGCTTTTGTGACTAGCCTGGGCAGCACAGGGAGAGCCCATCCTTACAAAAAATAATAATAAAAGAAAATGAGCCTTTCAAGCTAGTGGGGAGGCCGAGACAGGAGGATCAGTTGAGCCCAGGAGTTCAAAGTTGCACTGAGCTATGATGACATCACTGCACCCTTTGGGAGCAATAGAACAAGACCCTATCACACACAGAAAAAGTTATTAAGGAAGAGGAAGAATCTGAAAGGCAAAGAACTAATCCCATGGCAGTGGTCATTTCTCAGAAACAAAATATGGTGTTCAAGCCCTACTTAATCATTTAATTTTTAGCAATATTTATTACAGTGCTCTCTAGTACCATTTGAGAAAAACTTCTGATGACACAAAATGTGATTTAAACACCTCTCAAGTCCTGAAAGTTTTACCCAAACATTCTAAAACAAGAGCCCTCTCTAAGTTGGAGTCAGGTTAGAGAAAACCAGATGTAGGTGAAAAATGGATATGTCCACTGCAGCCTTATCTGGGGCCAACTTAATGCTTGCTTGATTCGGTGGTGGAGAGGTAGAGGGTGTGCTAATTAAGGTGCTTTAAAATTCTGAGATGAAGAAGGAGAAGGCATAAAAACACAGCAGGTTTAATTTGTCCTCTGTATTTCAGAGTGCTGCTGTTTCCTGACCTCTTCTAGTCTCCACACCCAGAAACTCCATAAGCCTCTTTTGTGGCTATTCTTTAGACATAATATGCATGTGAAATGAAAAAAAAAAAAAAGAAGGAAAATATGGCTAAAGAGTTCAAGTATTAGGGTGATGATGAAATATCAGGATTCTCTTAAGGGTTTGGTTTTTTTTTTAATTTTGGAGACAGAGTCTCATTCTGTTGCCCAGGGTAAAGTGCCAGAAGTAATCCCCTTGCCTCAGCCTCCCTAGTAACTGGGACTACAGGCGCCTGCCACAGCACCTGGGCGGGGATTGAGTTTAGAGATGGGGTCTTGCTCTTCCCCAGGCTGGTCTTGAACTCTTGAGCTTCTGAGATCCTCCCACTGCTTCTCTGAAGTCTTTATTTTATTTGTGTCATCTTCCTACCTTTTTCAAGTGAAAATATTTTGTACAGCTTTAAGAGACAGTGGTGCTTGTGCTGCAGTCTCAAGATTATTTTCTTATTGGCCATTGCAATAAGAAAATAATATTGGCTGAATATAATAATAGACTCATTGCATCATTTTTATACATTGCCTTTTAATTAAACTTACAATTGTAAGAAAGTTTAATTTTTAAAAAAAGTATGGGCATGAATACTTATAGTATTGATTAGTAGAAGATGATGTTGATAGCATTTTGGGTCATATGTCCCTCCTTTTAAGTGCTGTGGATATTTAACTTGCATCTGCAAATACCGAAAATGTAACTTATTTGAAGTTCTATAGGAAGAAGTGCTTGTGTTGTGAGAGTTTATAAAGCAATAGCTGCAGTGCTGTGAAATATTCTAACTCTACCTTCTGGAATTACTCCTTGCAAAGATTAATTCTGTGCACTTAACAAGATAACAGTGACAAGGCATAACTCAGCGACTATCAGCTGAGAATTCAAATGCATAATGCATATAACACATACACACATCACAGCTCTTTTGCAAATCTCCAGTACATCACTTGTGTTCAATTCATTTCTTTTTGGCTATCCTTTCTCATAAAGTGTTTATTAGTAAAGTGAACACCTGAAATAGAATGTCAAAGAGATAGCTGCACTCCCACGCTTATTGCAGTGTTATTTACAAGAGCGAAGATAGGGAATCAAACTGAGTGTCTATCGGCAGATGAATAGATAAAGAAAATGTGGTTATATACACAATGGATTACTACTCAGCCACAAAAAAAGAACAAAATTCTTGGGACCTGTAGCAGCATGGATGAACTTGGGAGGTATTCGAAAGACAAATACTCCCATAATACCACTTATCTGTGAAGTCTAAAGAAGCTGATCTCATGGAAGCATGCAGTAGAATAGTGGTTACCAAAAGGTGAGAGGGAGGGAAGGGTAGGGACAGATTGGTCAATGGTGCAAAATTACAATTAGATAGAGAAATAAGATCTGGCGTTCTATAGCACAATGGGGTGACAACTGTAACATAGTAAACAATATTATAGTTTATATTTCAAAAGCACTAGAAGAGAATCCTGAATGTTCTCACCATACCAAAAAAAAAAGATAAATGTTTGAGGTGATGGATATGCTAAGTACCATGCTTTGATCCTTACACAGTGCATACATGTGTGGAGACTGCATGTTATACCTCACCAACGAGTACAATTATGTGTCAGTCAAAAATAACATTTTAAAAATTCTCGTGGATTGGCATAATAAAAATTGTTTTTGTTTGTAGCAAAAAGTGGCACCTATTTCTAGGCCATGCGCTAGGCGATTAATTATACAATTGAATTGTTTTTCTCAAAACTTTGCACCCTGACTTCTGAAAAAGCTGCACTGCTCTCTATTGAATGATTCAATAGTGAAATTTACTTCTGAGTTTGCCAGATTGTGATTTCTGACTTTTTTTCCACTTTCAGCATTTCCACTGACATTTTATTGACTGTCTTCATTAATCAATCGGTTTCATCAAATTTGTCAACTGCCATCCAAAGGCCTTTAGAAATTGACATAATTAATGTTCTGAGTAAGATTATATATATCTTTCAGTAAGATTATATATACCTTTAAAGATATTTTATTTTATTTTTTTAATAATTTTATTAAATCATAATTGTGTACATTGGTGCAATCATAGGGCAGAATGTGCTTCATATGCAATCAGAAATATTTTGATCATACTGTTAGAGATAGCCTTCATGGCATTTTCTTGATCACTATATAAAGACATTGATACTCTACATTCAATAAAGTTTCACCAGTACCCTGCTAAGATGCACTGTAGGTGCGATCCCACAGGAAACCTCTGTGCAAAATATGGCAAAACAATTAAACACCAATTCTTGTATAAGCTGTATCTGAGGAGGGATGAAACCACTCACATAGTATTTAAAAATCAGTATCTTGATGGTACAAGTTTAAATTGAATTACTGAATAGTGAAACAATCTTATATGTATTTGAAATTTTGGCCCAATAGTAGTGAAATTATATCTTTAAGAGTGTTTAAGAGGGCGGTGCCTGTGCTCAGTGGGTAGGGCACCGGCCTCATATACCAGTTCAAACCCAGCCCGGCCAAACTACAACAGAAAAATAGCCTGGTGTTGTGGGGGCACCAGTAGCCCCAGCTACTCAGGAGGCTGAAGCAAGAGAATCACCTGAGCCCAGGAGCTGGAGGTTGCTGTGAGCTGTGATGCCACAGCACTCTACCGAGGGCAATAAAGTGAGACTCTGTCTCTACAAAAAAGAAAGAAAAAAGATTGTTTATTGCAGGCCTTTTTTTTTTTTTCTTTTTGATGTCCCATAATTTCAAATTTGACCTTTCTCTATGACAATTAGAAGACATCTCTATACTGTTAGATATCATGTCTTTTTTAATGTGGTCAAGTGAAGAATGAAAGTGAATATTTTCTTTTATAAAGCTAGTAAGAGGTGATTCCCATTAACTCTGTGCCAGAGTAGACAACGGAGCACAGTGCTCTTTGGATGAAAGACTAGTCTCTGAATCAGGCGAGGAGTGGCAACCCCAGAACAAACCTGTCTGGGAAAAAACAGAAGCGTTTGTGCTTCCGGATAGGGTTCTACCAGAAGTATCCAAACTTCATGTTTCTCCTCACTGCTAACTGCCCATGGTATTGGCAATATATTTGGCTGACTCTACAGGCATAAGATGCCATCTGTCAAGTAAACCATGCATTTTTAGTAAAAGGCTGCTGAGTGCGGTCACTCATACGCAGGGCACTAGCATTTTCCCCGTTCAGCAGTGGGATCTGTGTACCACACCCAAACGCTATTTCTAAGCAATGTTGGTTTATGGAAATGCCTTGATAGAGGCTCAGAAGCTAACACTGAACCCAGCAGCACAGAAAGATGCCAGAGCATATTCTTCTTCTTTGTCAATGTTTTCACTAGAGTGATGTAAGATATTAAATCACCTGGAATTAGCTATGTGCCATTTCAGCAACCTTTGGTGCTCCATCTGTTCCAAGCTGCTTGTGCTGATTAGCAGTTTAAAAGTCTGCAGAGGAAAGAAATTTTCAGCAGCTTGATTCCCATTGCCTCCTCCCCTCAGCCCTGTGCTGTGTGCATTGGGGAAAAAATTAGCTTCTGTGAAACTCTTGAATAATTTTTCTTGACCAGATTCATGTTGGGAAAGAACAATTATCAAAAATTGTACTTATGGGGCTGTAGCTATGCTTTCCAGAGGCAAGGCAGAGAAGAACCAGTAAGAATGTGTATGTGCGCACACATGTACATATGTGTGTATGTTTCTCTGATTTCATTCATTGAAGTCATTCATTCATCAAATATTTATTGAGCTATCCCAGGCACTGGACTACGCATGGCGATGGAGACAAATTCCCTGCCCTCCCAGAGTTGCCATTACTAAGAACGTTACCCAATAAATAAATAGACACATACAATTATTACAGGAAAGAAACAGAGGACTGTGATGGGAAAAAAAAAAGTAGAAGGAGGAACTTACTTTAGAAAGACTTCTCTGAGAAAGTGCCTTTAAAGTTGAGCCAGAAAGGGAGGAAGGCAGACAGGGTAAGAGCCCAAGGGGTGGAGACCCAGGCAGAGGGACAGCAGGCAGGGAGGCAGCATGGAGGAACCAGTCTTGGCCCAGTCTGGAAGGGACAGAAGGCTGGAACCTGCCGTGCAGTGAGCATAACAGAGGCTGGCGGGCACAAGGTCAGCATAGGGCAGATCACGGAAGGCCGTGTGGGATTTAAGTGCAATGTAGGAACTGCAAAGGAACTCAATCAGTAAAGCTCATTGATGTGATTTATGTTTATTAAAAAGCAAAAACAACCCTGATTGTTGCAAGAATAGCAGATTATTGCGGAGAGGTAAGACCAGTGGATATTCCATAGGGGAGATGAGAACAGTTTAGACTTGAAGTAGGGTGTGATGAAGGGGATTTTATAAGCAAGACCATCTTACTCTTTTTATTTACTACACTTCTATTAAGATGATATGGGTGCCTTGGGGGCTGTTGTAAATTATAAACCACAGCCCCTGCACATAGGACCTCCATAAAAACAACCAAAGCTTAAGCAATTATGAGATGACAAGGTTTAAGAAACATGTTTCCAGGTTGCTTAGTAGAAGAATGAGTGGGTGAGAGGGCTCAGGGCTGAGGTGGGTGACATTTACTGAGCCTCTGGTTCAGATAAGGGTGTGCTTGTGCAGAAAGAATTCCTGATTGCTTTCTGCACAGAGAGAACCACTCATTAAATCTTACAGCAGTTTTGCGTATGCGCAAAAGACAAAAGACATTTCCCATTCAATTATTGATCATAAGCATGATATGTGTGTTGATTGCAATTGCATGATAATTGTATCAGGTGGATTTTAGATACCTTTTTCCTTGCCATATTTTCATGCACCATATCGAGGTTTCCCTAAACTTCAATAGTAGGAAAGTTATCCACCTCCCATTTTTTTTTTATAATTTTATTGAATCATAATTCTGTACATTGGTGCAATCATAGGGCACGATTCATATACATTCAGAAATGTTTTGGTCGTACTGTTACAGATAGCCTTCATGGCATTTTCTTGATCACTATATAAAGACATTGATACTCTACATTTAATAAGTTTCCCCCGTACCCTGCTAAGATGCACCGTAGGTGTGATCCCACCAATTGCCCTCCCTCCTTCCATAC
>CAUYON010027312.1:0-21498 GCA_963573935.1 Arctocebus calabarensis
AGGCCCGCCCAACAACAATGACAGCTGCGACCAAAAATGGCCGGGCATTGTGGCAGGCGCCTATAGTCCCAGCTACTTGGGAGGTGGAGGCAAGAGACTCGCTTAAGCCCAGGAATTGGAGGTTGCTGTGAGCTGTGATGCTACAGCACTCAATTTAGGGTGACAGCTTGAAGGTCTATCTCAAAAAAAAAGAATAAAGTATCTTGAAATAAAAAAAAAAAAAAGAAAAAAATGTGGATACAGTTTACCAAATGGAACTGGCTGAACTGTAGTATTGTGACTCTCTGAATGATGCATTCAAGTCAAGCAGCCTTCCTAATTTCTATGCATCTCTCCCCTCTGACACATATCCTAATCTCAGGAACCATGCACTCAAAATGCCAACCATCTTTGGTAGCACTTATGACTGTGAACAGGCTTTTTCCAGAATCAAACATCTGAAATCTCCAACCAAATCTAGACTAACTGATGCACACCTGCATCACTTGTCACGACTAGCAGTGACAAATATGCAACTGGACATTGACCATCTCATTAGCCAAAAGCAGGCCAATAGTTGCCATTGAAATACTGGTAAGTTTGTTGATTTAACTTTATTTGTTCTTCATTTTAAATATTATATTTGTTCCCATTTTGTTTTTTACTTCAAAATAAGATATGTGCAGTGTGCACAGGAATTTGTTTATAGTTTTCTTTTTTTAAACTATAGTCTGGCCCGCAGAATGGTCTGAGGGACACTGAACTGGCCCTTTTTAAAAAAGTTTGAGGACCCCTGGGCTAGAAGATCAAACCAGCCACAACATTTCCTTAAGCCAGAGCTTAATGCAGACCAAGAGCCTAACTCTGCAGTTCTGTGAATGCTAAAAGAGGTGAAGAAGCTGCAGAAGAAAAGCTGAAAGCTATCAGAAGTTGGGTCCCGAGGTTTAAGGAAAGAAGCCATCTCCATAACATAAAAGTTCAAGTGTAAAGCAGCAAATGCTTATAGAGAAGTTGCAGCAAGTTATCCAAAAGATGTAGATACGATAATTGATGAAAGTGGCTACACTAAACAACACATTTTTAGTATAGACAAAATAACCTTCTATTGGAAGAAGTTGCTATAAAAGTTAGGACTTTATTGACTAGAGAGAGAAGTCAAGGCCTGACTTCAGAGAACAAGCTAACTTTCTTGCTATATGCTAATATAGCTGGTCACTGTATGTTGAAGCCACTGCTCATTTACCAGTCTGAAAATCTGGGAGTCCTTAAGAATTATGTTAAATCTACTCTGCCGGTGCTGTAAAAGTGAAACAACATGGCGTACCCAATATTTACAACATGGTGTACCCAATATTTAAAACCTGCTATTAAGACCTACTCAGAAAAAATGATTCTTTTGTAGCATGGTGTATAGAATATATTAAATCCACTTTTCAGAAAAAAGATTCTTTTCAAAAGGTTACTGATCATTAACAATGCACTTGGTCACTCAAGAGCTCTGACAGAGATTTACCTGCCTACAAGGAGATTAATGTTGCCTGCCAACATAACATCCATTCTGCAGCTCCATCAAGGAGTAATTTTCACTTTTAGTTTCTCTAATTGAAAAGTACATTTTGTAAGGCTATAGCTGCCATGGGTAGTGATTCCCCTAAGGATCTGGACAAAGCAAATTGAAAACATTTTTGAAACGAGTCACTATTCTAGATATTATTAATAAGAACCTTCCTGATTGCTAGGAAGCCAAAATGTCAGCATTGATAGGAGTTTAGAAGAAGTTGATTCCATCCCTCATCCTAGACTCTGAAGTCTATAATTGCACACTCTTAAGTGAAAGTGTACCCATTATTTTACTACCACTCGTAAGTGGGAATATGTGATGTTGTCCTTATTTGTGTCTTTTGTTTCACTTATGATAATGGCCTCCAGCTCCACCTATGTTGCTGCATTAAAAAACTTCATTTTTTGTGGCAGAATAGTATTTCTTTTTAAATATATTTACCACTTGGTCTTTATCCAGTCATTTGTTGATGGAATGCTTAGGTTAATTGCTTATCTTTGCAATGGTGAATAGTGCTTTGATAAACATATTAATGCAGGGTTTTTTTGACATAATGGTTTCTTTTTCTTTAGCTACCCACTGCTGATATCATTGGGTCAAATTGTAGTTCTATTTTTAGTCTTTGACAAATAACCATACTGTTTTCCATAATGGCTATATTAATTTACATTTGCATCAAGAATGTATAAGCATGCTGTTTTCTCCATGTCATTGCCAACATCTGTTATTTTTTTGTCTTTTTAATATCATAATAAGATAATATCTTACTATGGTTTTGATTTTCATTTCTCTGATGATTAGTGACATTGAGCATTTTATCATATGCTTTTTGGTCATTTGTATGTCTTCATCTGAAAAATGTCTGTTCATGTCCCTTGCCCACCTTTAATGTGGTAGTTTACTTTTTATTGAGTTTGAGTTTCTTGTAAATTCTGAATATTAGTCCCCTGTCAGGTGCATAGTTTGCAAATATTTTCATTCATTCTACAGGTAATTTCTCTTTTATTTTTTGCAATACAGAAGATTTTTTTCTTTTCTGAGACAGTCTCATTGTGGTCACCTTCAGGAGAGTGCTGTGACATCACAATCTCTTGGTCTTAAGCGATTCTCTTGCCTCAGCCTCCCAAGTAGCTGGGACTACCGGCGCCTGCCACAATGCCCAGCTATTTTTTTTTTTTATTGTAATTGTCATTGTTACTTTAGCAGGCCCAGGCCAGGTTCGAACCCACCAGCCCAGTACATGTGGCTGGCACCCTAACCACTGAGCTATGGGTGCTGAGCCTGTACAGAAGCTTTTTAGTTTAATTAAGTCCCCCAAAATAACTTTTTGTTTCTATTGCCTGTGCTTTTGAGGTATCAGTCATGAATCTTTGTCTAAACCAATGTCTAGAAGAGCTTTCCCTAGATTTTCTTCTTTGTTTTTACAGTTTCAGTTCTTACATTTAATTCTAGTCTCCATCTTGAATTGACTTTTACAGAAGATGAGAGATAGGGATACAGTTTCATTCTTCTGCATATGGCACTCCAGTTTTCCCAGCATCATTAATAGTGTGTCTTTTGGGTGGCACCTGTGGCTTAGCGAGTAGGGCGCCGGCCCCATATGCTGAAGGTGGCGGGTTCAAACCCAGCCTTGGCCGAACTGCAAAAACAGAAAAATAGCTGGGCGTTGTGGCAGGCACCTGTAGTCCCAGCTACTCAGGAGGCTGAGGCAAGAGAATCGCCTAAACCCAGGAGTTGGAGGTTGCTGTGAGCTGTGTGATGTCATGGCACTCTACTGAAGGCGATAAAGTGAGACTCTGTCTCTACAAAAAACAAAAAACAAACAAACAAAAAAAATGGTGTGTCTTTTATGCAGCATTTATTCCTGTTGACTTTGATAAAGATCTGTTGGCTGTAAACATGTGACTTTATTTCTGGGTTCTCTATTCTGTCCCATTGATCCATGTGTCTAGTTTTATATCAGTTGTTTTGATTACTGTAACCACGTATTACAATTTGAAGTCAGACAATTTATTTCCTCCAACCTTACTCTTGTTTTGCTTAGGATTGTTTTGGCTACTTGGACTCCTTTTTGTTACGTATGAATTTTTTTTTTTTTTTTAATCAGAGTCTCACTTTGTTGCCCTCAGTAGAGTGCTGTGTGGCGTCCTAGCTCACAGTAGCCTCCAACTCTTGGACTCAAGTGGTTCTCTTGCCTCAGCCTCCCAAGTAGCTGGGAAAATAGTGCCTGGCTATTTTTAGAGACGGGGGTCTTACTCTTGCTCAGGCTAGTCTCGAACCTGTGAGCTCAGGCAATCCACCTGCCTCAGCCTCCCAGAGTGCTAGGACTACAGGCGTGAGCCACCACACCTGGCCTTGGTTCCATATGAATTTTAAGATTTTTTTCTCTAATGCTGTGAAAAATGATAGTGGTATTTGGATATTGTACCTGTACGTTGGTTTGGGCAGTACAGTCATTTGAATAATATTAATTCTTTTTATCCACGACCATGGGCTATTTTTCCATTTGTGTGTTATCTCTTAATTTTTTTCATCAGTGTTTTGTAGTTTTCCTCATAAAGATCTTTTACTTCCTTGGTGAAATACATTCCTAGGTATTTCATTATTTTTTATAGCTCTTATAAAATTGGTATTCCCTTTAATTTGGTTCTCACCTAGATCATTAGTGATATGTAGAAATGCTACTGCTTTGTTATATTGATTTTGCATCCTGAAGCTTTATTGAATTCTTTATCAAATCTAAGAGGATTTTGGTGGATTTTTTTTTTTTTTTGGCATTTATTTGTTTTTATTTTATTTTTTGAGATTCATTGAGGGTACAAAGAACAATGTTACACTAATTGCATTTGTTACATAAAGACCCTCTTACATTTGTGTCCTGTCCCCAAGAAGTATACCATACACTGTAATACCCCATCTTCCTCCCTCTTCTCTTCTCCTCGGTCCACATTCCCCTACCCCACCCCCTTGTATTAGCTCATATACTACCTTCAAATTAGAATTGAGTACATTGGATTCTTGCTTCTCCATTCTTGTGATGATTTACTAAGAAGAATGTGTTCTACCTCTATCTAGGTTAACACAAAAGATGTAAAATCACCTCTGTTTTAGTGGCTGAATAGTATTCAATGGTAGACATATACCATAGCTTGTTAATCCATTCCTGGGTTGGAGGGCATTTGGGCTGTTTCCACATTTTGACGATTGTAGTTTGAGCTGCAATAAGCAGTCTAGTGCAAATATCCTTATGATAAAAGGACTTTTTTTCTTCTGGGTAGACTCTCAGTAAAGGATCAATGGGAACTCTAATTTGAGTTCTCTGAAGACGCTCCATACTTCTTTCCCAAAAGGCTGTATTAGTTTGCAGTCCCACCAGCAGTGTAAAAGTGTTCCCTTCTCTTCACATCCACTTCAGCATCTACAGCTTTGAGACTTTGTGATGTGGGCCATTCTCACTGGGGTTAGGTAGTTTTGCATTTCTCTGATGATTAGGGACAATAAGCATTTTTTCACATGTTTATTAGCCATTCATCTGTCTTCTTTAGAGAAAGTTCTATTCATGTCTCTTACCCAGTGATATATGAGATTGTTGGTTCTTTCTTGTTGATTAATTTGAGTTCTCTATAGATCCTACTTTTCAAGCTTTTGTCCAGTTCATAATATCCAAATATCTTTCCCATTCTGAAAGTTGTCTATTTCCTTTGGTTGTTTCCTTAGCTGTAAGGAAGTTTTTCAGTTTAATTAGGTCCCATGTATTTATTTTTGTTGTTGTCGCAATTGCCACATAAGTTTTCTTCATAAAATCTTTCCCCAGGCCAGTATCTTCAAGTGTTTGCCCCACACTTTCATCAAGGATTTTTTTTTTTTGCCTTAGATTTAGATCTTTTATCATTCTTGTATCAATTTTTGTAAGTGGTAAGAGACATATGTCCAGTTTCAGTCTTTTACATGTGGTTATCCAATTCTCCCAACATCATTTACTGAATAGGGATTCTTTTCCCCATTGTATGTTCTTGTTTGAGTTATCAAAGATCAGGTGGCTGTAAGATGTTAGTTGCATCTCATGGATTTCTATTTGTTGCAAATGTCAATGTCTCTATTTTTGTGCCAACATCCTGTTTTGATCACTATGGCCTTGTAGTATAGCTGAAAGTCTGGTAGGGTGATACCCCTAGCTTTGTTTTTATTACTCAGAATTGCCTTAGCTATCTGGATTTTTTTTTCTGCTTCCATGCAAAATGAAGAATTATTTTTTCCCCATCTTGTAAGTATGATGATGGTATTTTAATGGGGATTGCATTGAATCTGTAGATCGCTTTGGGTAGTATAGACATTTTGACAATGTTAATTCTTCCCAGCCATGAGCATGGTGTATTCTTCCATTTGTTAATAGCGTCTGCTATTTCTTTTCTTAGGGTTTTGTAATTTTCTTTGTAGAGATCCTTCACTTTTTTTGTTATGTACATTCCGAGGTATTTCTTTCTTTCTTTTTTTTTTTTTTTTTTTCTTTCAAGCTACTGTGAAGGGAATTGTGTTCTTCATTAGCTTCTCATCTTGGCTGTTATTGGTATATACAAAGGCTACTGATTTGTGGACATTGATTTTATATCCTGAGACATTGCTGGGTTTTTGGATCACTTCCAGGAGTCTCGTGGTTGTGTCTTTGGGGTTCTCTAAGTATAAGATCATATTGTCAGCAAAGAGCAAGAGTTTGACCACCAATGTGGATGCCCTTTTTTTCCTCCTCTTGCTTGATGGTATTAGCTAGAACTTGCAGCACTGTGTTGAATAGTAGTGGCAATAGAGGACAACCTTGTGTGGTTCTAGTTCTAAACTGGAAAAGCTTTCAGTTTTACTCCATTCCGAATAATTAGCTGTGGGTTTGTAGTAGATGACTTCAATCAGTTTAAGAAATGTGCCACCTATTCCTATAGTCTTCAGTGTTCTAATTATAAAAGGATGCTGAATTTTTATCAAATGCTTTTTATGCATCTATTGAGACAGTTTTATGGTTTTTGTTTTTGCTCTGTTGATATGGTGAATTATGTTTGTTGACTTGCATATGTAAAACCAGCCTTACTTCCCTGGGATGAAACTTACTTGATTGTGATGAATGATTTTTTTAATGTATAGCTGTAATCTGTTGACTAGGATTTTATATATTTGCTTCATAGAATGTGTTGGGTAAGATTCCTTCCTTCTCAATGTTTCGGAATAATTTCTGTAGTATGTGTAAACTATTCTTTGAACGTTTTACAGAATTCTGGTGTAAAGCCATCTGATCCAGGACATTTTTGGTTGAAAAATTTTTATAGGGATGGGTGTGGTGGCTTATGCCTGTAATCCTAGCACTTGGGAGGCCAAGGTGGGTGGATTGTCCCACCTCTAAAACCCCATATATCTGGGTTCGAGACCAGCCTCAGCCAGAGTGATAGCTCATCTGTAAGAATAGGTGGGTATTGTGGCAGCCGACTATAGTCCCAGCTATTCAAGAGGCTGAGGCAAGAGAATCACTTGAATCTAAGAGTTTTGAGGTTGCTGTAAGCTATGATGCTGTGGTATTCTACCGAGGGTGACAAAGTGAGACACTATCTCCCCCCCCCCAAAAAAATAAAAAATTAGAAAAAGAAATATTTTTATTGTTTTTTCGAACTGAGTTCTTGAAACTGGTATGTTGAAGAGATTTTTTTTTCTTCTTGATTAAGTCTAGGGAGAGTGTGTGAGAGTCCAAGTATTGATCCATTTCCTCCACATTGTCAAATTTCTGGGCACAGAGTTTCTTGTAGTATTCAGAAATGATCTCTTCTATCTCTGTGGCATCTGTTGTTACTTTCCCATTATCATTTCTAGTGGAAGTTATTAGAGATTTTATTTTTCTGTTTCTAGTTAATCTGACCATAAGTTTATTGACTTTATTTATTTCTTCAAAAAAGAAACTTTTCGTTTCATTAATTTTCTGAATGAATCTTTTCTTTTCAATTTCATTAATCTCTGATTCAATTTTATTTCCAATTCCATAAGATGGTTCATGAGTTTGTTGATACACTCTCTTTCTGTTTTTCAATCGTAGGCATCTAATGTGATAAATTTCCCTCTTAAGACTGTATTTCTTATATCCCACAGGTTTTGGTGTCTTGCGTATTCATTGTTGTTATTTTGGAGGAATTTCACAATTTTTTCTTTTATCTCTTCCTAAATCCAACTGTAATTCAGCATAAGGTTGCGTAGTTTGCAGTCTTTGTGCAGGGATGAAAGTTTTTCTTGTAGTTGAGTTTCACCTTTATTGGCATGTAGCCTGAGAAGATACAAGGTATAATCTATATTCTTTTAATTTTGCTGAAGTTTGATTTGTATCCTAAGCTGTGGTCTATTTTGGAGTATGTACCATGAGGTGATGAGAAAAATGTATTTTCTTTAGCTTTGGGATGGTGTGTTCTGCATATGTACATTAATCCCATTTCTTCTAGGGTCACATTTAAGTCTTTTTTATCTTTGTTTAGCTTCTGCATAGAGGATCTGTCCAGTTTTGTAAGAGGAGTGTTAAAGTCCCTGGTTATTATGGTGTTATGGGATATCATATTTCTCAGACCCATCCGGGTCTATTTCATAAATCTGGGAGCAATTAAGTTGGGTGCATAAACATTCAAATTTGAAATGTCTTCTTGTTATAATATTCCTTTGCCCAGTATAAACTGTCCATCTTTGTCTTTCTTAACTGCAGTTGCTTTAAATCCTCTTGCATCTGAAAATAAGATTGCAACCCCTTTCTTTTTATTCTTCTTCACCTCTCACTATGTCACCCTCAGTAAACTGCTGTGGTGTCATGGCTTACAGCAACCTCAAACTCTTGGGCTTAAGCGATTCTCTTAACCTCAGCCTCCCAAGCAGCTGGAACTACAGGAGCCTGCCACAATGCCCAGCGATTTTTTGTTGTTGTTGCAGTTGTCATTGTTCGTTAGCTGGCCTGGGCTTGGTTCAAGCCCACCAGCCTTGGTGTTTGTAGCTGGCACTGAGCCCCCTGCTTTTCTTCTAATTTCCATATGCTTGAAATACTGTTTTCCATTTCTTAACCCTGAGTCTTGATTTGTCCTTTAAGATGAGGTATGTCTCCTGGAGACAGCATATGGATGACTTGTACTTCTTTTTTTTCTTTTATCCAGTCAGCCAGCCTATGCCTTGTCAGTGGTGAATTCAGATCATTGACATTTATTGAGAGAACTGACAAGTGTGGTGGAGTTATATTCATCTTATTTTGTGAAAGTCTGTTATGTAGTTTTATCCTTTTTCTTTTTTTTTTTTTTGAGACAGAGCCTCAAGCTATTGCCCTGGGTAGAATGCCATGGCATCACAGCTCACAGCAACCTCCAATTCCTGGGCTCAAGCGAGTCTCTTGCCTCCACCTCCCAAGTAGCTGGGACTATAGGCGCCTGCCACAACGCCTGGCCGTTTTTTGGTTGCAGCTATCATTGTTGTTTGGCGGGCCCAGGGGCTGGATTCAAACCCACCAGTTCAGGTGTACGTGGCTGGCGCCTTAGCCCGTAGAGCCACAGGCGCCGAGCCATGTAGTTTTATCCTTTGCCCCATTGTGGAAGCTAAATTCTGACCTTTAGATTCTTGTTATTTACTTTGCTGGTGGTCCATTGTGGTGCTCAGTGTTGAGAATAGGTCTACGTATTTTCTGTAGAGCTGATCTTGTGGCAAATTTCCTCAGTGTTTGTATATCCAGAAAAGATTTGAATTCTCCATCAATTTTTAGGTTTAGTTTAGCAGAATACATAATTTTGGGCTGTAAATTATTTTGATTATGAATGTTAAAGGTTGATGACCATACTCTTTTGGCTTGGAAGGTTTCAGTTGAAAAGTCTAACTAATGTCATCTTAATGGCTCTGCATCTGTAGGTCTGTTGGCTCTTCCTCCCGGCTGCTTGCAGGATTTTTTCTTTCATCTTGACTTGGAACAGGTTCGTTATAATGTGTCTTGGAGAACCTCTGTTTGAGTTGATATGACCTGTGGTTCAATATCTATCTGAAAGGAGTGTGTCAAGAAGTTTTCATTTATGATAGTCTCCAGCAGGGCCTCGATTCCTTTGGGACAATCATTTTCCCCTTCAGGAATCCCTATTAAGCATATGTTTGAGTGCTTCATGACTTCTCTTAGTTCTCTAAGCACCTGTTCTCTCTCTTCTGCCTTTTTAACTACCTGGGTTAATTCAAAAACTTTATCCTCTGAGGTTTGAGTGCTTCATGAAGTCTCATAGTTCTCTAAGCACCGGTTCTCTCTCTTCTGCCTTTTTAACTACCTGGGTTAATTCAAAAACTTGATCCTCTGAGGTTCTTTCTTCTCCATGGTATAAGCTATTTTTCATAGTTTCTACTACATCTTTACATTTCCCATTTGTCTCCTTCATTTCCTTAAGCTCTGCCATATCCTTTCTATAATACATACATACATACATACATTCCAACATTTGGTTCTGTCTTCCCATTTTCTCGTGTATTCCTTTCATTGTCTTTATCATCCATATTTTAAATTCTCTTTCTCTCACATCTGTTAATTCTTTATATGTGGAGTCTTCTGCAGTAGCTGCCCCCATGGTCCCTTTGGAGGATTTGCTCTGTTTTGGTTTTTCATATTGCCTGAATTTTTTTTTTTTAATTTGTCCTCATGTGTTCATTCTTCTTCTTCACTGTCTTGGCCTCCTTTTTCGTTCTCACTTCCTCATTTGCTTCAAGTTACCTTGTCTCAGAGGTTAGGTCTTGAACTGGCCTCAGCCTGAGAAAAGCCAAACTCTTCCTTGTGGCCAAAAAAATCAGGAGTCCTTGTTGATGACAATATGTTGTAATATGTCCCTGAGACACCAGGTGGCACTGTTCCCCCCCCTTTTTTTTTAAGCAGACAGAGCACAGCTAGCAACCTCTATGGCCTTAATTTCTCACTTAGTTGCCTTCAGTAATCGCCTGATGGTTCCCTCAGTATTCAGACCCTGCTGGCTTTGAATCTTAAAGTTCACAAGAATCCTTCAGGGACAGGTCTCACAGTGCCAACTGATTACAGTTCCCTTGGGGTGCTGGAATCCCTCAGCCTGTCCAAAGAGTGGAGTTCTGATCCTGGCAGGTGGAATTAAGGTGGCTGGTTTTTAGGCCCCTCTTAAGATCTTCTCACAACCTTCCCACAGTGGCAACCCTCTAGCCCGGGAGACCTTCTCAGTAGGGCCACCTCACCACTCACCAAACTTAGGCAAATCCACTCCCAACTAGTATTCAAATCTAGTTGCTATATACTGTTCAAGTTCGCCCACTCTTCCAAGCTTTCCACTCAAGGCACAGCTTCTTCCAATAACTGAAAACTCCCAAAAGGCTTCCTCCTGTCCCAGACCTCTGTGGGGGACCAGCCGATCCCAGCAAGTGGCAATCGCTTGCCTAATTTGTCAGATTTCCACTGCTCTGGATCATACGCAGTATCCAGCTCACCACCTCTTCACTGTGCTCCCTGAGCTATGACTCTGGGTAAGGTCCCCATGCCAGGTATGACTGGGTTCTCTCTTTTTCCCTAGTCCAGCTAGGAGAGCTCAGCTGAAAGAGCCTTCTGGTGTGCCACCTTGCACTGACTTGTGTTTAAGTTATTTGGTGGACTCTTTAGTGTTTTCTGGATATGAGATCATGTCATCCATGAAGAAGGATAATTGGACTTCCTCTTTTCCAACTTCAATGTCTTTTAGGTTTATTTTTTCCTGACTGCTGTAGGACTTGCAATACTATGTTTAATAGGAGTGGTGAAAGTGCCCATCTTTGTCTTGTTTATGTTCCTAGATAGAATGCTTCCAACTTTTCCCCAACCATGTGATCTTGGCTGTGTTCTTGTTTATAGCTTTTAGTATTTTGATGTACATTCCTTGTTTGCCTAATTTACTAAGAGTTTTTAAAATCATATGGTTTTTATTTTTAATTATGTTCATTTGATGTATCACAATGATTTGTAATATTTAACCTTTCTAGAGTAAAATCTACTTCATCATGGTATATTATCTTTTGGATGTGCTGTTGGATTTGATTTGCTAGTCTTTGTTGAGAGTTTTTGCATCTGTATTCATCAGGGATATTAGTGTAGTTTTCTTTTTTGTTCTTTCCTTGTCTGGATTTGGTATCAGGGTTATACTAGCAATAGAATGGGGTAAGGAGGATTTCCTCTTCCTTATTTTTTTTATAGCAGTTTCAGAAAGATTTGGTCTTAGTTCCTCTTTGTACATTTTGTAGAATTTGGCTATGAGTCCATCTGGTCCTGGGGTTTCCTTTCTCTGGAGATTTCTTATAGCTGATTGAATCTTCCTACTTCTTACTGGTCTGTTCAGATTTTCTTTCCTTTCTAGATCAATTTTAGGAAGTTGTATTTTTCTAGAAATTTCATTTTCTCTAGGTTTTTAGTTTTCAGAGTACAGTTATTCATAACAGTCTCTGTTGATCTATCATATTTCTGTGGTGTTAGTTTTAGTGTTTTTTCATTTCTGATTTCATTTATTTGTATCATCTGTCTTCTTGGTTGGTCTAGCTAAGAGTAGCTATCTTCTAGAAGTACCAACATTTTATTTTATTTATCCTCTGTGTTTTTGTTTCTCTTTGTGTGTGTTCTCTATTTCATTTAATTTTGCGCTGATCTTTGGTAATTTTTTTTTCTTCTGCTAGATTGAGATTTGGTTTATTCTTGTTTTTCTAGTTTTAGTTTATTAATTTCTGTAGTATTTGTTAATTTGTCATCTTTCTTTTTGATGTAAGCTATAATTTAATAGCTTAAAATGTAAAAAAACTTTAATGCTATAAACTTTCCTGTTAGCATAAGTTTTTCTATATATCTCATAAGTTTTGTTTGTGATATATTTTCATTTTTATTATTTACCAAAATGTTTTACATTTTCTTTTATATTTCTTTGTTGACCAAATGATCATTCGAGAGCATGTTGTTTAATTCCCGTGTTTTTTTGTGCTTTACCAAGTTCGTCTTGGCATTAATTTTTTGTTTTATTACACTGTGGCCTGAGAAGATCCTTGATATGATTTTGATAAGTTTTAAATTTTTGAGACTTCTTTTGTGGCCTTACATACTATGAGAAAAATATATGTTTTGCAGTTGTTGAGTAGAATGTTGTATAAATGTCTGTTTATTCCATTTATTCTCAAGTTTAATTTAAGTCCAGTGTTTCTTGATTTTCTGTCTCCATGACTTGTCTAATGCTATGAGTGGGATATTGAACTTACGTTGTGAATTGAGTATTGAAATACTCCACCATACTTGATTTCTGTGTCTTTCTTTAGTTCTAGTAATATTTGTATTATAAATCTAGGTGCTCTAGTGTTAGATGCTTATATATTTAGAATTGTATCTTCTTGCTGACTTGATTGCTTTATCATTATATAATGACCTTTTTATTGTTTTTAATTAAATTCCATTTTGTCTGATAGAAATATAGCTATTCTTGCTCACTTGTGGTTTCCTTTTGTGTGGAATATTTTTTTCCATCCCTTTATTTGTAGAATGTATATGTCCTTACTGGTAAGTTCACTTTCTTGTAACTCACACGTAGTTGGAACATGGTTTAATATTTATTCCACCAATCTTGGTCTTTTAAGTGGAGCATTTAATCCATTTGTATTCAAGATTTATATTGATATGCTAAGTTTTATTACTGCCATATTGTTAATTATTTTCTAGTTGTTTTACAAATTCTTTTTTTGTGTGTGTTTTCTTTATGCCTTTGTGGTATGTTGGAATTCTATTGTGTTTCCATTTTATTCTTTTTTTCTTCATTTGTTTTATAAGACCTATGAGTCTTATATTTTCATGTGTTTTATGATGGTGAATATTGATCCTTCATTTCCATTTTTAGAACTCCTCTAAGCATTTCTTATAGGTCTGGCCTAGTGGTGACAAATTCCCTTTTTTGTCTGGGAAAAACTTATTTCTCTCTTATTTGTGAAACTTAATCTAGCTGGATATAAAATTCTTGGCTGGCAGATTTTTTTCTTTCAGCACCTTCAAAATGCCATCCCATTCTCTTTTAGCCTATGTGGTATCTGCAGAGAAGTCCACTATTAGCCTGATGAGGTTTCCTTTATAGGTCAGTAAACACTTTTCTGTTTCTGATTTTAAATTTCTTTCCTTTATTTTGACTTTACACTGTATGATGACAATAGACCATGGTGCAGTTTTTTTTGCAATGTATTTGTCAGAAGATCATTTGATCTCCTGTATCTGAATGTCTGAGTCTCTTGCTAGACTTGGGAAGTTGTCAGTCTTTTCCTTAAATAGATGAATAGGTTTTTAAATGTTTTTATTTTTCTTTCCCTACGGGAATACGGATAATTCATTAATTCGGTCACTTCATGTAGTCCCATTTTTTTTTTCCCTTTATTTTTTCTGGCTAGATTATTTCAATGACTTGTCTTCCAAATTCTGAGATTCTTTCTTTTGTTTGGTGCTGTCTGTTGTTGAAGATTTGAATTTATTTGGTAATTTCTTCAGTGAAGTTTCCTGTTTTAGTTCCAGAATTTCTGTGTTATTTTGTTTCTAAGATATCTGTCTCCTTGGTAAATTTCTGATTCATGTGCTGAATTTTCTGGCTTCTTTGCTTTGGTTTTCATATTTCTCTTGTATCTCATTGAGTTTCTTTAAAATCAGTATTTTGAATTCTTCATCTGTCATTTTGATTTGTTTAGGATACATTGCTAGAGAATCATTGTCTTCCTTTGAGGATATCATAATAATGCTTTTTTTCTTTTTCATATTTCCTGTATCTTTACATTGATTTCTGTGCATTTAGAGCAGCAATCACTTCTTATTTTTGAATTTACTTTTATTGGAGGGGAAGGTGTTTTTCTTGAAGATGTGACTATGATATTGGTTTGGAGTAGCTGTCTGCCTTTCCTTCTGGTATGTGCAGTGGCAAAGACTGTGTGTGATTTTGTTGGCTGTAACTAGTGTTGGTGGGGTAGCTTAAATGCCATTTGTGGTATACAAGGCACGTGAGTGGACTCATAACCGCCTGCGCAGCTGGGGTGATGTATGCAATGGGTGTAGCAATAGTCATGAGAAACTGTTCTCATTCCTGACCAGGGTGCTCTTGTGTTGGTAGTTATTGTAATGGGTTGTGCTGGCCAGCCTTCCGGCCAGTAGATGCTGCCTGAAAGTAAGACACAGCTGTTGTAGTAGCCATTGGATAATTGCTCAACCTCTGTTAACCAACAGAAGTGCTTGGATGTGCCAGGTGTTAGATTGGGCTCTGGAACTTCCCAGGGGCATGGATCCCTTGCTTCATTTCAAATGAAGGTGCAAAGCTGAACAAAGGAAGCCTGTACTTAAGCCCTCCAATGGCAGGTGTAAGCACCAGTTCTGATGGGGGTGGTTAGAGCAGTTCTTAAGTCCATGGCAAAATGCCTGGGTGAGGGGCAACCAACCAGAGCAGTACTTAGGTCTTAGCACAGGGAGAAAGGGGCGTGTACATTGTTTTTAAGAAGTAATGTTATTGCACACTTCCAAGACTTCAGTATAGTGTGAGCGTAACTTTTATATACACTGGAAATAAAAAAATTTATATGACTTACTCTATTGGTATATTCCTCTTTATTCTTCTGATCAGGAACTGAATCCCAGTGTTGCCAAGACATTCCTGTATTTAAGAAGAGAAGCTCTCTTTTCACTGAATTTATACTTGGGAAAATGCAAGTCTTGAGCTGTTAGGAGCCTAATGTATTCTGAGAGCCAGTTTGACAGTTAATGAAAAGAAACACTTAGAGATGGAGAGAGACTACAGATTCTGATAAAATTATTTTAGCCTGGATCTAATCCAGAGGAAGGAAGGCCTAGCAGTGGGTATTTTGGACATTGAGCACCTACTCCCTCTATCCGTGCTCACTACTTTAAAAACAAAAAACTGTGCAGAACTTATAGAACCATATGGCTACTAATGATTTGGAATCATACTAATCATTACATACTCTTTCTGTGTCTCTTTTCTCTCTGTCTCTAGCTCTCTGCTGATGATTACATTCTCTCTTGTGTTCTCTCTCTCCCTGCCCCCCTTTCTCTTTCTCTCATCCTGTCACACACATATACATGAAATTGAGTCCAAAGTGGTCTACTAATTCTAAAATAGGAAATGATGATGAAAAGGCCAGGACAAAGGAGCAAGTGTTCTTACCTGTTGCCAAGCCTTTTTCCACAACTACAATGTGCCTACATTCTGTAATGGTCACTGCAGCCCTTTTTTGTGAACTATTTACGTGTCTGACTTCTTGTTTGGATTTTACTTGGTGATTTGATATGAATTTTTAATGTGAAAGCACTTAGCATTAGGAGTTTGACATTTTGTCTGACCTTAATCACCAGGAGGATCATGAGAGGTTTATTCAGTGGGAAGAGAACTGTTACAGCTCTGACAGAAATGATGGGAAATAAGTAAACAGCCTTTTAAATCTTCAACAGAAATCAATAGGGTTTAAAGATGATGGACGTTGGTGTTTTTTGCTGCTTAAGGACTTCAACCTTTTACAGGAAAATATCTTCTCTACATGTCAGCAATTTTTCTCCTTGCACACAATGAGTTGCTGCTGCAAATAGAACATTCTGCATAGAACACTCTTCATCATTATTATCAGGAAGAAATTGTATATGCCTGGCCATGGTAATATAGAGCCTTTTGGGGCATTTTTGTATGAAAAACAAAAAAGGCTATATTTTACAATTTTGTTTTTATCATAAGTGTAATTTATATGGCAAACTTTTTCCTCAAGAAAATAATAACAGTTTTCATATATTTTACTGGGCATGGACTATGTGATGGATTGAGATAGATGATAGGACTCCATTTTATAAATGATGAAATTGAGGCTTGGAGGGTCTAAGTTCATGGTCTAGTGATAGAATTGGTATTTAAAACCCTGCTCCATGTGAGTTTGAAGCTCATGCTTTTTTACATAATCTGCCAAGTATATCTCTGAGGACAAACACTCAATAGGTGTTCTTACCTTTGCTTCTATTTCTTCATTAGTAGTATTTTATTTTCTTTCTTTCTCCTTTTGCTTCTTGTCAGTAAAACTACCTTAAGTAACAGATCTCCGCGTCATTTAATAAGAAGATAAGAGCTACACCATTGTCATTGAATAAAAGGATATGGGTTGAGAACTGCTTCCAGTATACTCTGCAGTTTGTTTTTTATGAATGATTTATGAGATATTAGACTGATATAGTATTTAGCAGTATATTCACAATCAATTATAATCTAATGCAAGTGTTCAAATATTAACTGAACATGTCACTCCATGTCCTTTCTGTCAAAGTATAGAATTGTACTTTTAAATATTTTAAAACATAGTAACTTTGCAATTACAAAACAGTTGACTTCATAGCTGTTTAGCTAATTTAGACTTATCATTGTAAAGTTTTTGTCTTTGGAGAAAATGACATTTATTTTGTGATTTAGAAATACTCTTTATAATTTAAACTAAAGATATCAACTCAGTTTTGGGATAATAAATATCCTGGAACATATACTAGTAAATAGAAATTTTCACATCCAACTCTCTTATTAGATGTTATTTTAGATTTTAAAACATTAATTAATTGAAATTTTTATAAAGGAAGGATAAGTTAGTGCTTTGCCAACTTATTGTAATATGTATGTTTAATCAAATACTGTCAAATGAATGGTGTATTTCCTGTTCTTATATGACTGAGTCCTGGGACAGTCACTTAACTTTTGTAATTTTCCATTTCTTTTTTGTTTTTTGAGATAGAGTCTCAAGCTGTCACCTGGGTAGAGTGCTGTGGCATCGCAGCTCACAGCAACCTCAAACTCTTGGGCTCAAGTGATTCTCTTGCCTCAGCCTCCCAAGTTGCTGGGACTATAGGCACTTGCCACAACACTTGGTTATTTTTGTTGTTGTTGTTGTTGTTGTTACAGTTGTCGTTGTTGTTCTAGCTGGCCCAACCTAGGTTTGAACCCCCCAGCCTCAGTGTATGTGGCTGGCACCCTATGCATTTGAGGTACGGGCACCGCCTCCATTTCTTTATTTAAAACTAAATAAACTAAATGACCTAAAACCCTTCTAACTATAATGTTCTTTAACATTTTAGATTTAAAAGTTTGATTTGAAGTCATTTTTTTAATCACATACATTTAATTAATTTTAAAAACTTAATAATAATTTTTGTTATAGCAAAAATGATTGTTACCCCCATAGGGAGATCTTTTTCTTATATCCAATGGCCTTGTTTGAATTGGTGATACTATCATGCTCACCTGACTTGTGTAGAATGACTTTCCTTTGTTTCTCATTTAAAAAAATATATAAAACATTATTATACCCACCACTGTAAATGTGCCAATCAAAAAAATGATTGATCAGTCATTTGCTTGTGTTCTCTGAGAGCCTGAAGTTTTCAGGTATATGGTGATTAATTCTGTATTTGATAAAGAAGTGAATTTATCAATTTATATAGATAGTTAACTGCTGAATTAATAGGAAACAGTTGAACTTGAAAAGTTGATCCTTAGGCAATCTCAGTGTACAAAAAGCTATAATAAATGCATGCATCTCAGATAAAAATCATAATCTCCTCACCCTTTGCTTAACATTTCTGTGGACCTAGAACCCCTGAAAAGAAAGTGTAGTGAAAATCAAGAACCTTCTGTTCTAGTCTGATTCTTCCCCTAATTTTGTGATGATATAATTATAATAGAAGGCTACATAACCTTTTGAGGCCTCAGCTTGCTTATCTGCAAAATGAGCATGATATTAATTGCTAAACAAGGTAGTTGTGGGAATTATCTGAGGTATCATACGTGTATACAAAGGGAAAACTGTACTATAGGTTTTTATGTTATTTTATTTTGATGAAGGGATGTTTAATGGACATTCTTTAAGTTTATTAAAGTCAGTGAGAAAATATTATTTAATAACTAAGAAATTGCAGTAAAGCACAGGAAAGAAATTTCTGAGAATTCTTATTTACCTTTGCTTTCTAGTTCTTAAACTTAGTGTTTGACATTTACTAAACCCTCAAAAATATATCAAATGAAACCCCAAACTGTGTTGAAGATATCAAAATACTTAGCCAAACTGACCTGTGAATACATACAAAAACATAGACAAATTTTGTTACAGTGACTTTTGTGGGGGGGGGGGAATCTTAAGGCATCACCTGGGTAGGGACCTGTGTGTCATAACTCACAGCAACCTCCAACTCTTTGGGCTCAAGAAATCCTCTTGCCTCAGTTTTTCTATTTTTAGTAGAAACAGGGTCTCGCTTTTGCTCAGGCTGGTCTCAAATCCTGAGTGCAAGCATTCCACCTGCCTTGGGATTACAGGTGTGAGCTGTTGTCCCTGGCCTACAGTGACTCTTAACCACAAAAAGTTCCAATTTGTGAGTGAGGCTCTTATGTCATGTTTACTTTCATAATAGTGTCAGCATAATAAACTGAGGTAAAAACGATTTGCTGAGACTTCTCTTACAAATATTAGGATAAACCAGGTATAATGTTTTTAAAGTATAAGGGTCTGCCTCCATTTACCTGTGATACCTAATTCTGTTAAGGCCTTATTTATGAAATGAGGGCTAACACCATATTATTGCTAGTCAGTGGGAGAGTTTAACATTTGTCAACTATTCTTTTTCCTTAAGAGATCTTTTTATATTTTAATGACATGATCATTCTGAAGTCCATCTCCTTTCTAACAAAATCTAGGTAGCTCATCTGTTATTTGCACTATAATAGTGAAGGATCTTAGATCCTGAGAATTGTTACTCACCTTTGATCTCTAGTACTTAAACTCAATAAGTAACTAATTAGTGAACACCCACTAACATTTAGTTTGGTTTGGTTCCATACAGTGGGAAGTACTCATGTACTTTACTACTGTTTTGGAATTTGTGGGAAGACAAAGTCAGCTCTTTCTGCTTTCCCTATTTTCAACCAATATCTAAGTCCTTGAGGCTGTGCTTTTATGTCCCAAATTTGTTATAAAACAATATAAAGACTTCCGTACATATCATAGACAGTCCTGTGCTTATATATGACGTTGTATCTGTGACTGTAAGCTACTTGAGGTCAAAGGCTCTATTTTATTAATTTTTTTTATGTGACTCCAGTACTTATTACTGCTGTGTACGTATTGGTCAGTTATGTTCCCTTGGTTGATTGACTATACAGAATCATATATACTATATAACATCTGAGTCATTAGTGAAAAAAAAATCACTGTCTTTTTAATTATCTTTCTCCTTAAGAAAAAAACATCAAGAATCCAATTCTTGATGAGGTGCGATATTTTTTGTAAGAGGGAAACTTTTTAAAAAGCACCTGCCAGTTTTATCACTGTCTTTTAAATTTTCAGAGACAAAAGGCAAATATAATCATAGTCACTGGTGTAATTTTTATGAACTCTTAATCAGTTCTGTAAGTGACTATAGAAATGTATTGGTTATTTTCAGTTTATATTTTATGCAGTCTGGCAAAGTAATCAGATTAAGTGTGTATGTGTCACACACTTTTTCACTTACACCAGTAACAGCCTATCTATATCTAATCTAATTTAGTGCTTTGGGCAATAAAGTAATGCAGACTAAATCAAAGTTGGGCTTGAGCCAAGAAGATGAGTTGGAAAGATCCCTGGCTTTGTAATTAGATAGACCTGGATTCCTGTTAATTGAGGTAACAAATATAAAACATTAAACACAGTGCCTGGGTCATGGTAAGTTGCTTGATAAATGATAACTAATGTCATTTTTGTTTAAAAAGTGCATTGTTAAAAATAATCATTAAATGGGAAAAACTCTATTGAAGGAGTGAAGTCTGTTTCCTTGGAAGTATAGTTTGCCAGCATGCAGTATATTTTGGCATTTGTTTGGTCTGTGGAAACATGCTTTCCTAAAACAGAGACTTAGATTTTGAAAGAAGACAAGAATGAAAGAACTGACTGTGTTACAAGGCCTTGTGTTTTCTTATTTAATAGAAAATAATAGTTGT
Organism: Arctocebus calabarensis; assembly: GCA_963573935.1. Taxonomy (NCBI): domain Eukaryota; kingdom Metazoa; phylum Chordata; class Mammalia; order Primates; family Lorisidae; genus Arctocebus; species Arctocebus calabarensis. The sequence goes on from CAUYON010027312.1 coordinate 20,557, forward strand.
CAGATTGGAGTAGGGTCTAATAGCGCCAGCCAACCTGTATGTGATTTTTAATTGTGTTATGATGAGATATTTATTGTATAAGGCAAATCACTGAGTAATAGATGAGATCAAGTCTAAGGTTGCATTTTTCTCGAGTAAAAATATGGCCAATAATCCCTGAGTTGCAAAGTTGTTATGAAGATTGATTGTTCTATCTGCAGAATGTCCAGTGTCTGGCATTTTATAAATGATTCTATGAATTGAATCTTTCATTTTTCTCATTATTATCATTGTCACCATCATCATCATCTTATATAGTGATTTTTGCATTTAGGATGTATTTGTCCTTTGTGGATCCTTCCAATATTTCTCTGATCCTCAGAAACAGATCTGTTGAATAACAGTGGAAGCTCAGATCTATATGCATCCAAGAGCAAAATGCTTCCTCAAATTCTGTAAACTCTTTAACTGTTCTTACTTAAGCCTATCTTCTAATATTAATTCATCTAATCTTTCAGAACTATGTTCTTTTCATGTAGAGGAATTATGAAAGAGTTTGTTATATGGCTGATCCTGGTATATGGTAGTATTTCAATTTACTCAAAAGGAATACATTCATTTTGTGTAATCTTTTTTTTTTTTTTTTATTGTTGGGGATTCATTGAGGGTACAAGAAACCGTGTTACACTGCTTGCATTTGTTGGGAAAAGTCCCTCTTACAATCATGTTTTGCCCCCCAAAAGGTGTGGCACACACCAAGACCCCAAGACCCCACCCCCCTCACTCCTTCCCTCTCTCTGCTCTTCCTTTCCCCACCTCTCCCTCATTCTTCCTCTTTCTGCTCTCCCCTTCCTTCACCCCCACCATGTCAATAATTGTCATTAATTGTCCTCATATCAAACTTGAGTACATGGGATTCATGCTTCTCCATTCTTGAGATGCTTTACTAAGAATAATGTGTTC
>CAUYON010027313.1:0-14106 GCA_963573935.1 Arctocebus calabarensis
TACAGGGAAAGGGGAAAGGGAGGGGAGGGGAGGGGGGAGTATGGGTGGAGGGAGGGCAATTAGTGGGATCACACCTACGGTGCATCTTAGCAGGGTACTGGGGAAACTTATTAAATGTAGAGTATCAATGTCTTTATATAGTGATCGAGAAAATCCCATGAAGGCTATCTGTAACAGTACGATCAAAACATTTCTGAATGTATATGAATCGTGCCCTATGATTGCACCAATGTACAGAATTATTATTCAATAAAATTATAAAAAAAAAGATATGTAGAGACATATATCTAGGTAGAAATAAAACAACATTCACAGGCACATACAAAGACTTTCTAGTTCTGATTTTAGAGTATTAGTCAAAGGCAAGTAAAACATATTAGCTTAGAAAAAACAATTGAATTTATACTATGCCTATGTGAATAAATAAGGTTACATAAAGGGTTTTTGTTTGTTTGTTTGTTTTAATCTGCTCCACTTGACCTGAAGCCCTCCCTGAGTTTTAGTGAAAACAATGTAGCAGATTATATCTCAAAGCACAGAGTGAGGGGCATCTAAGCCTTTTTTTTTTTTTTTTTTTTAGAGCATTTTGAGTATGTCCATTAAGGAAGATTAAATTGCAAAAGTAACATAACATCTTAGGAATTTGCCATAAGATTTTTACAAAGTGGCAAACAGATGAGCTTAGATGAAATTTAGAAATTGCTCTAAAATTACCAACTAGATACGGGACTGTCTCACCTTGGAGACCAATTTAGCTGGGTACCTGGCCTATTTGTTTGTCACTGGAACACTGCGCTCAAGTAGAGTCCATTCCATATCGTTCATCTCCAAAGGAGACAGAGAGGGGCAGTTAGCCCAAACCACTTTTCTTGCCTAACTACACAAGGAGAAGAGGAAAGACTACGGAATTGGGTCAGCTTATTGGCTGAGGCTGAATTCAGAGGGTTAGGAAACAGCAATTGTCTTCTCAAAATAAGACAGCTCCTAGGTGAAGGTGGCAGGTCCTGTTGAGTCAGTTCCCACACTGGGCCACTGAGCCCGTTGGCGTCCCCTGGTACCCCTGAGTGAGTCTGGAAAATGTCTCAAAGACCAGTTTTATGTTTTCCAATGGTGACGTTATCTATAGAAGTGATTGGGGAAGTTACAAAATGTATGCTAGTCAAAGACACATGATTCTTAAGCAGAAAGCAATGACCAGAAGGCAAGCTATGGAAAAATGACTTAAAAAAAATTATTCCTATACCTTTGCTGAATTCAGTTCCCTACCACATTCCCCACCTTGTAACCCTTTATGGATTTGATAAAGAGAAGTTGTGCTATTAAAATCGCAAATCACTTTCCTGAATATAGGCAACTAATATGAAGAATAAATAAGATTTATGAATATATATATAATCATAAATTATATAAAAATAGATAATATTACAAAACTTTGCCATGACTTGGGGCAATACATTCAATTCAAATTATTTAAGGCACCAACCTAGTTAATCCCATTCCTTATCCTTAAATATGAAATCAAGCCAGCGTGGTTGTTCACACCTGTAATCTGGAAAGCCAGCAAATGTGGATTGCCTGAGCTCAGGAGTTCAAGACTAGCCTGAGTTAGAGGGAGACCTTTCCTCTGAAAAAATAGCCGGCATTGTGGTTGGCACTTGTACTCTCAGCTGAGGCAAACAATCCCTTAGCCAGAGTCTGAGGTTGCTGTGAGCTATGATGACACAGCATTGTACTGGGGTGACAAAGTGAGACTCTGTCTGAAAAAAAGAAAAAAAAATGAAGTCAATTAAGGAATCAAAATCATAAATACCATTTTTATTTTTAGAGATGAAAGTAGGAAATTACAGTTTATGTAGTTATAATATTTTTACTAAAATTCAGAATTATATTTCCACTGATTACCCATTACAGTTGATTCCAGCACTTTTTGAAGCACTTTAAAAGTCTTTGTTTATAGTGATCTTCGTTTATCATTTTAATGGGGCTATTTTTAATAATAAAATAAATACTATGTGGATTTAGCCTTACTGAGAGGACCTGTTTGCCTGATTGGATTAAAATTCTAGTCCAACCCTTGTGAAACTATGTAATCGTGCAATATTTACTGCAATATTTCTTCAAGCTAAAGACATTTCATCCATATAACAGAGATAATAATGGCATTCCTTAAAACGTTGTTGTGGGGGTTAAATGAGATAATACTTATAATTTTTGGTGCATAGTAAAATATTAATTTTTGATGTTTATTACTAAGGACATGAAAAAAATCATGTTTTGATTTATTTTAAAGATAAAATATGTATTCAATAAACAAATTTAGGGAATTATTTTGTCATTTTCCTCAGATGCTGATTTATATGAAATGTAGAAAATGTATTTGGCTCTCCTGGGCCACTGAGCCCGTTGGCGTACCCTGGTACCCCTGAGTGCAGAGTCTGGAAAATGTCTCAAAGACCAGTTTTATGTTTTCCAATAGTGATGTTATCTATAGAAGTGATTGGGGAAGTTACAAATTGTATGGTAGTCAGTTCTTTTTCATTATCTTTCAAAAAATTGCATTTAGAAAAAGAAATTCCCCAGGGCTGGTGATGAGTGTCTTCCGCCTACAGGTGGGATCCCTTTTTGCTTTCTTAAAAAGGAATTGTAAAAGGAAGACATTTACATCAGAGAAAGAAGACAAAGCAAAAAAGAAAAAGCATGCTGCTTATTCTGTTTTCATCTAGTAGAAACTTTTGTTCAGGTAAAAGTGAGCCACTTCAATAGAGTAATTTCTTTCATACTCTTAAGCTTTAATTACCTAAGTTAAAATGTCATGGACTGGGTCAAAAGAAGTAGACTTCTGGTAGGTGGCTTGCAGACTTCCACTGCTTTCAATTTTGTTCTTTCCTTTTAAAAGTCTATGGTAATCATAAATTGATAACAGTGGTTGTATGTGGGTGTATGTGTGTATGCGTATTCGAGGGTGGCGAGGAGTGGCTTCTTTGCCTCTCATAATTTCAATAGCTTTACAAAGAGGTTTTAAATATATTATTTTATTGCAATATTATTCTTGGAAAAAGCTCCAGAAAATATTCTGCTTCTCAATGGAGCTCTATTTAAAAGGACACATTATAAATATTGTAAAACATATGCTTTTTTCTGTGACCTAGAAAAGCTTTTTGTCATAAAAAGAAAACTAGGATTATTATTTGGTGCAACAATAAAAGAATGAACTAAGGAGTAGCTTTTGTATTTCTTTTTCTTCTTTTATGTTATCCCATTTCAAGTGACTGTTAGAATAATAATAAATGCATAAGCAGGAAAACATGTGATATTGACTTATAATTAAGCTTTAGCTTACATTTCAAATTATTTTGATATTAAAATATGAATCTCACTAATAGATACTCTGAATTCAGCTCTGACAAAGATCCTAAAATAAAATATAGCCATAACCATATTATTTCCTTATTGTAACCCAGTTTCCCTAAGATAAACAGCTTCCATACCAAACAGCATACAGGGTTAAAGATAATTTTTGAAAAAAAAAAATAAAGGAGACAGGAAAGAGACAAAAGTGTTTTGGGAGTTAGTTTAAGAGAGAATTTGTATGTTCTGATACATTATTTTTATTTTTATTCTTCTAAAGGGAGGAGCCTACAGGCAGAAGTGTAAGGAAGTCTCATTGCTATCAGATGATACACTGTGGATTATTAGTGCCCAGATACCTAAGAATAACACAGTGTGATAAGGAACACAGCGTATGTTCAGGATATCGATAGCAAAAATGAATGTAATGCCACTGATTAAAAGCCTAAAAGAATTAACAGCATTCTTTCTAGACACAAAATTAATATCTGGGAATGGTGGAGGGTAATCTCAAAAGTTGTTATGCCTTAAAAAAAAAGTTGTTATGCCTTATATAATCTACACATTGAGTAAAGTTAGCCAAGCATGACATCATGACATACAAGAACAGCAAAAATTGTTCGTGAACTTGCAGAAGAATAAACAGCGTAACTTGCACAAAAGCTCCACAATTTTGTTAAACGTTAAAATATTATTTTAGGTGAAACATTTCTTATGATTGTTACCATATATACACATATAGCATGTGACCTAACAAACATTAATTTGCTATCTGATGTTTATATGAAGAAAAGCTGTACAGTTGACAAACTCAAAGGAGCAATGTCTTTACAAGTCCGCAGTGTACATAGTGATCAAAGTCTTCCTTCTCTCCTTCCCTCCCTTACTTTCTTCGTTTAATAAACCTTTCTTGAGAGCTTCCTTGTGGGCTAATCACTAGGTATAAAATGACAAATAAGGCATGGCTGGTGACATTGGGGAAATTGTAGCGTATTCAGGGCGGCGGATACACACAGACAGCTGCAGTAAAGTGTGCCGTACGTGCTAAAGAAATAAATTGCCCTAGGAGTACTTTTATTATCCAATTACAAACACAAAGTTCCTGGAAAGACCATCAACATTTATAACATTTTTCTGTAATATATCAGCTACATTTATTTTTCATAAAATTGAACACTAGTCAGCAACATTGCAGAATGGCCAAAGGAAATTACAAATTCATCGACGGGAGGTTTGGACTAAAAAGTGCTGGATTCTTGGAGCAACAGGAATAATGAAAACATATAGAAAAGTGGAAAGGCAATCATGGGGGAATATTAGGCTTTTGGGAAAATATCTGGGTAGGCAGTTTACTCTCACAAAGGACGGAGAGCTTGTGATGAAATCAAGAATCGTGGTTTAATGAAGACTTGGTTAGGTATGACCATGTGAGTAAAGAAAATTCATACTATTTTATTATAAATAGAAAATTAGCTGGTTCTTTTTTATTAAGACTCTGGTAACCACAAAGACTGAAAAAAATATCTAGAAACTCTGGACATTTTCTGCCATGTCATCTTTGATTTAATGCCCATTAAATCACCATTTTTCTTCCTATTAAAATACAAAAAGCCCACTTAACATGTGGACATTTTCTCATTTCTGGATTAATCTGTCAAATGCCATGACATGGGACTATACTGAGTAATGTGATCCTTGGCAATTGTTAGTGGCATTTGTGTGTTTTCGTATTACTTTGGATGATTTTTAGGTAAATGGACAAAATATTCATGGAACATCGTGATTAAAGTGTTGACCATTAATTGAGATTTAATATGGTAAGCTATGATAATTTATATTATGCAGTTTTAGCCTAGAGATAGATATACAGATCAAGGGTACAGAATAGAAAGCCTCATACTATACTCACTCAAATGTGATCAACTTATTTTGGACAAAATTGAACATGTGATTTGACTCGGGAAGGAGGGAATTTAAACAAATGGTAGTGGACCAATTGGATATCCGGAAACAAAGATATGAAACCTGACCTAAACCTCACACCACAAAAATCATAGCAAAATTAAATACAGTATGTGAAACTCTAAATATTTCAGAAGAAAAGAAAGGGAAATGATCTTTCAGACTGAGGGTGTTTAGAGTAGTTTAGTAGTCGACATAATAAGTACAAGCTTTAGAAAAGAAAAAAAACTCACAATAAATTGGACTTTATGTTTAAACACAACACAACAAAAATTTGTTCTGGGGTGGTGCCCGTGGCTCAAGAAGTAGGGCACCGGCCCCATATATCGGGGGTGGCGGGTTCAAACCCGGTCCTGTACAAAAACTGCAAAAAAAAAAAAATTGCTTTGAAAAATTTGTTCTGCAAAATACCCTGTTTAGAGAATGATAGGCTAACTGTATTCTGGGAGAAAATACTTGTAAGGTACACATCTGACAAGGGAATCATATCTAAAATAAATAATCACTCTTAAAAGTAAAATCGTGAAATTCAAAAGTAACAAAAATAAAAAAATCCAGTTAAAAATGGGCTAAAGACAGCAAGAGACTTTTTACCTAAAAGAAAATATGCCTGTGATTATAAGCAAATAGAAAGATACACAACATCCTTATTGCATAGAAAAATAAAATTAAAACCCAAAGGAGAGAATACTTCATGCCTATTAGAAGAGCTAAAACAAAGCAAAGCAAGCTAGGGACAATACCAAAGGCTGTTAATATGTACAGAAAATTGATTTCTTATACACTGATGACAGGAATGTGAAGTGGTGCCGTCCCTCCGGAATATATTTTGGAAATTTCCTTAAAAACAAAATATACATTTACCATATGACCCGTCTGTCGTTTTTCTGGGCCCTTGGATGAATCTCAATAGGATTATATTGAGTGGAAAAAAAAAAGCCACATTTGAAAGTCGACATTTTAGATGATTTCATTCTTTGAACATTCTTGCAACGTCAAGAGTACAAGAGAGAGAATCGAGCGGAGCTGTCAGGAAGGAGGTGAGGAGGAAAGGCAGAGGGGAGCGGGATGGCTGTGCTAAGGAAGGCACAAGTCCTTATCACGGAACTGTCCTATACCCTGACTCAGATGGTAATTAAGTAACCTACATACATACGATTAAATGAAACTAATATACTAACAGGAGTGTCTGTGAAACTGCTATGTCTTTATAAAGTTTGTGGATTTTTATCAATGTTAGTTTCTTAGTTGTGTTCTAATTGTCTAATCATACAAGATACCATTGAGGGAAACTGAATGGAACGCTACTAAGAGACTGTGTACATAGTCTCTCTATTATTTTTTAAAACTTCTTTTGGATCTAAAGTCATCTCAATATAAAAAACAAATTTAAAAAGAGATGGGAGGGCGGCACCTGTGGCTCAGCGAGTAGGGCGCCGGCCCCATATACCGAAGGTGGCAGGTTCAAATCCAGCCTCTGCGAACTGCAAAACAGAAAAATAGCCGGGCATTGTGGCGGGCGCCTATAGTCCCAGCTACTCGGGAGGCTGAGGCAAGAAAATCGCCTAAGCCCGGGAGTTGGAGGTTGCTGTGAGCTGTGTGATGCCACGGCACTCTACCAAGGGTGATAAAGTGACACTCTGTCTCTCCACACACACACACACACACACACACAAAAGAGATGGGAAAGAAAATTGTATAGATTAAAACCAGTGTATGTATTAAGTTTGTCAACACATGCCTGGTCTTTTTGAGGGATAAGGAAAGTTTTGTTTTGTTTTAATGCAATTATTCTGAAGTTTTAAAGTTAAGGAAAATGTTTAAATAAAAAAGGCAATTTTCATGAATATGTTATCATGTACTTTTTGATAAAATCTTTTTCTAATCTAAGATGCATATTTTTCCAACTGTTTTTGTAACTCTAAATATATTGCATCATATTATCCAACAGTTTATTTATTTAATATTTATACCATGAACTCAATTTCCATTGCATAATGTTAAATGATATAATTTAACATAGTCATCTGGAAATTTAATAAAGGTGTCAAAATATTCCTATTGATAATAGCATGTTTATTGCTTAAAAAATATGTATGCATATTTTTTCTTTTTTTTTGAGATAGAGTCTCACTATGTGCCTCAGTACAGTGCTGTCACAGCAACTTCAAGCTCTTGGGCTTAAGCAATTCTCTTACCTTGACCTCCCCCCCAAGTAGCTGGGACTATAGGCACCCACCACAACACCCAGCTATTTTTGTTGTTGTTGTTTTTGTTATTGTTGTTTAGCAGATTTGGGCTGAGTTCGACACAACAGTCCCAGTGCATATGGCCAGCATCCTAACCACTGAGCACAGACACTGAGCAAAAATAAATATTTTCATTTTTTAAATACATATGCAAATAAAAAGAACTACTTTTTACAAGTTTAAGACAATTGAAAATATGCTCTAAATTATCATAGTAATGCTAATATTCAGAATTTCTAATTTACAATAGAAATTTCAATGTGATGAATATTAAAAAGTGACTATTACAACTGCTGAATTATCAAGGGAATGTCCACAATAGAAGTTTTAAGATTTAAATAAGAGATGCCGGTGTCTAAGCAATGTTACCTGTGTTTTGGTCTATTTCCAGTTAGGTTTCTTTGAGTTGCAAGTAATGAAAAACACAATTATGCCATCTCGAACAATGAAGAAAGTTTATTGTCTCATTGAAGTTCTAGAGGGAGTTCATAAAACTGACATGGTGTGATCCTGGATCTGGATTCCTATTCCTTTTTTTCTCCTTTATCTCTCCCTGTGTGGGTATTGGCTTCACGTTTACTTTGTATCTCATAAGTGAACAAGGTCTGGAGAGAGCAACTGTGCTGACTTCCATGAAACAAAGTTCCAAAGCTTTGTGCTGATTAAGTTACTATTCTTTCATGGTCTCTTACCTGTGAAGTGAAATGAGGTAATTAGATGGGGTCCGGTTAGTTTAATATCCTGATTGGTTCAGATCCCAAGTGAAAGAGACCCTAGCTCATTCTTGAAAACAAAGGTGAGGTTAATCATGCTTGCCTACCTGTGTAATAACCAGCAGTTGAGGAGTCATTCTTGTGGTATTTGCTAGATATTTTGTATCTGTTTTTCAAATAGTTGTGACAAGGTGATCCATGAAATCAAGACAGATTATGGATGGAATTTTGTTGCAGTGTTATAGGTATAGCCCTTGAGTAACTGTTTGGGTAACGGGATTTTTTTTTTCAGTGAAGAATTGAAAAAATATAGATGAGAAAGAAAAGAAAAAAAATAAAATGATGTGTTTGAAAGTACTGTGTACCTCAGTTGCTGATGCTGTCAGAATTTTGTGAAGAACATGTTATTTTTGTTTATGAATATTTGATACTTTATATGAAACACTGACAGTACACTGGGACTTGCAGAGAAGATAAAAAGTAAACCTGGCAGAAAGTGAGAAAAGAAAATGCTCAGCTCATCAGGCATCAAAAATAAACACATACATTTTTATAAAATATGATATTCCTTCCTGACTCCCTCTACTCCCCCACTGTAATATTTAGGCACACAAACAAGTCACAGTATAAAGTGTATATATTTTGGAGTAGACACAGAAACATAAGATAGTTTTATAATCACAGTACAAACATGCAAATAACTAATTATATTAGAACATATCATGGAGTTAGAGCAAGGTTTGGTAAGTCAATGTTTTCCTGCACTTTTAATGCATGAAAAGAGATAAAAAGGGCATCATCATCAAAAGCGAGGCAGAGGTGGCAAGTCCAGAAATGAAGAGTTCCTTTGGGGGTAAAGAGGAATGTGAGAATGAAATGTGAGAGGGAGGGAGGAAAGTGAAGGGCCCTAAAGAGCTCCAAGTATCAAAAGGGCTAAAGAAATGTCTGACCTAGGACAACTCTCTCGCTGGAATTTGTTTCTGACCAATCTCCATGAAGAGGCACAGCGGGAGGGACATGAACCATGACATTTCTAACAAACGGTCTGAGAATGTGCAGTTCAGTCTCTTTGGGATTTCTGAGTGAGCCTACCCAAGAATAGATTTGCTTCCCATAATCTCCCCCCAGTCAAAATCCTCAATAGGCCTTTTATTTATTTATTTATTTATTTAAGTTAACCGATTGATTCTAAAACATGTCAAAAAGTGATAATTGAAACAGTTTCAAAAAATACATAGTTAAAGGATTTTGCTAAGTCATGTGAAGTCTATCTGTAAAACTATAGTTATGCTGCAGTGTATTAATGGAGAAAGGATTGAGAAATAAGTTAAGGGAACAGAAGAGGGCACACAGAATAAACTTACACATGGACGGGTGATTATTTTCTGACAAATCAGCCCAGGTCAGTTAATGGAGAAAGCACATGAACTGTTGATGGGCAAACTGTATATAAGTTTAAAAAAGGAATCTGGATGACTATCTCAGTTCATTTATATAGCCAGCCAGCAGGTGATGAATGACATAGGTTCTGTGCTTTTGCTACTAAGCTGAATTTCTATGTAAGTTAAAACAGGTACATTTGTCTATTACCTGTAACGTAAGTGCAAATCATATATTAGTCAGATGTTTATAACTCAGGACTTACTGTAATACTCTCATTCGTAAATGCAAGTTGTCTGTAAGTCAGATGTTTATAACTAGGTGAATGTCCACATAGCTAAATATAAATTACAAATATTCTAGAGGAAAACATAAGCATAATATTTAGAAAGGACACAAACAACACTAACTAACAGTAAAAGAAACAAAAACAATGTATTGGGATTTATTATAACAAAAATCTGTGGTCTTCACAGGAGACTATTAATAAAAAGTAAAAAGTCATACAATAGTTTTATGTTTACAATATAAATATATGATTAAAAACTTGTGTTCAGAATAATATATCAAGCAATATATAAAGATGACACATATATATAAATAAATACATAAATAAACAAAACCATCCAATAAAACCAGGATTACTAAAAAAGAAATAGACTTCAATAAAACGTATTTATAAAAGGGGTGGTGCCTGTGGCTCGAAGGGGTAGGGCGCCATCCCCATATGCTGGAGGTGGTGGGTTCAAACCCAGCCCTGGCCAAAAACTGCAAAAAAAAAAAAAGAGTATTTATAAATGGCCCATGGAAAGACATTTGACATATCAATGTCCAGGGAAATTTAAATTAAAGTTATAATAAGATACAACTTCAGGTGCCTATGAGTGGCTAAAATTAGAAAGACTGATAATAGCCAAGAGTCTTAGAGTATAAAATTGTAAAAATTTGAACAGCAGTATGACATTTTCTTATAAAATTAAACAGACACCTAAATGAAAACCCGTAAATCCATCCCTAAATATTTACCCCAAATGAGATGAAAACATATGCACAAAATATTCATAGTAGCTTTCATCATATTAACTCCAAAACTTGGACAAAAGACTGACCATCTTTTGGTGAACAGATACACATTTACAATGGAGTACCACCTAGCCTAACAGGAGTGCATGGCTGTATTTAAAAGCATAAATAAATAGTAAAATTGCCTGATTGAAAGAAACTTGACACAATACATTGAGTGCTGCGTGTTTCTACTTAATATTAAATTCTAAAAAGACAAAACTAAGCTGCGATGATCAATATCAAATCTGCAGTTTGATGGACTGCAGTACTGACACCAGAAACTTTCAGGAATGATGGAGAAAGTTCCACCTTGATTGTAATAGTACTCAAATAAGGTTATAAATTTATCAATGCATATTAATCTGTGAACTTAAAATCAGTGCACTTTATTTTTATGTAAATCATACCTCAATAAAGTTAAGTTTAAAAAACAAACAAAAATGTTTTTTGACATATTGTGGTACATGATTTTAGACTTTGTGAACTATAGGGCTATAATTCTTTAACACACATTAGCTCAATAAGATCTTCAGAATGCAAGAAAATCAATAAGACTGAAAACAGTAAGTGTTAGTCATAAAAGAAAACACTTTCTATACCTTATAGTTTATAAATAATTTAAAATTATTTTCAAATATTTTCACTGATAAAATGTTTCAAAAGGTTGAATTGTTAATAGGTATATATATTTTTTCATATGTATGATATCACTAAAGATTTGGAAGCATACAAATGATATTAAGAGAAAGAAAGACTGAATCCTTTGAATATTAAGACAAGCTTTTTGTTTCAAAACCTAAGTCATGCTCTACCAAAAATATTAATAAGTGAAAACCAGCAAAAGATCAAGTTTAGTTTAAAATTATGAACCTGTGAAAATTATAAATTTTCTGAAACACCTTCTTTCAGATATATAAATTATCTTTCTGCTCTCCTTTCCCCTCCTTCTTTCCCCTTCTTTTTCAGAATGGGAGAAGATATTCACATGCTGACAAGGGCCAGTGACCAGATTATATATGAAGAACTCAAGAAAAACAGCAAGAAAAGAGCAGCCCAGGTGTGGGGGTTCGTGCCTGTGATTCTAGCATGCTGGGAGGGCAAGGAGGGTGGCTTGCTTGAGCTCAGGAGTTCAAGATCAGCCTGAGCAAGAGTGAGACTTTGTCTGTATTTAAAAACAAAAACTAGCCAGGCATCATGGAAGGAGCCAGTAGTGCCAGCTATTTGGAAGGCTGAGCCAGTGGGATTGTTTGAGCTTAAGAGTTTGAGGTGTCTGTGAGCTATGATGATCTCACAGCACTCTACCCAGTGCAACAGAATGAGACCCTATCTCAAAAAACAAAAAAAAGGAAAAGAAAAGAAAAGAGCAAACAACCTCATCAACCAATGGACAAGCAACATGGACAGACATTTTTCTCAAGAAGACAGATGAATGACCAACAAACTCATGGAACAATGCTCATGATCCCTAAATACCAGAAAATGCAAATTAAAACCACCTTGAGAAATCACCTCACACCAGTGAAAGTAGCTCACATCACTAGGTCCCAGGCTGCAGATGCTGGCGCGGGTGTGGAGGGAGGGGTGCACTGCTACACTGCTAGTGGGAGTGCAAACTAATACAGTCTCCATGGAAAAAAGTCTGGAGAGCCCTTAAAGTACTAAAAGTAAACCTCTCGTTTGACCCTGCAATCCCATGACTAGGTATCTAACCATAATAAAAAAAAAAATACCATAAGAACATTTGCACTCAAATGTTTTTCAAATGTTTATAGCAGCTCAATTCACAATTGCAAAGCTGTGGAAACAATTCAAGTGCCCACCAATCCATAGATGGATTAATAAACTTTGGTATGTGTATACCATGGAATATTATTCAGCCATGAAGAGATGGAGATTGTGAATTTTTTACTTTTACTTGTATTGATTTTGAGAACATTCTCTGAAATATAGTATCTCAAGAATGGAAAAGTAGGAGGAGGTTCCAAGATGGTGATCTGTAGCCAGCTTTCTGCAGAGGTTCCCGTCCAGAAGGAGAGTTAAAGGACAGAAACTCAGCAAAAAAGCTGATGGTTTGGATCTGAGCCAAAAGAAAAGGTCGAGGAGCGCACATCAACCCTGCTGGGGTGACCTGAGACCCCGAGGACACAAACAAAAAGGTACAGGGCACATCACTAAGCGGACAGGAGTCCCCTCCCCCATGAGAGCTGCTTGCAGTACACTCCATACCTCCATACAAACAAGCGAGCAGAGTTCAGATGTCCTCCCACTCTACCCCACTGGATAGACTCTCTAAAAACCAGACCTCCTTCCCCTACTAGGGTGTCGTGGTGCTCTCCAGCCAGGCATAAAACTGTATTTATGCGGTATTCCCCTCCACTCTCACCCTGAGGTATGGGGGCCTGTTCCCCACAGAGTCCAGATTCTTGGAGACTTTCTTGAGGGGTGTGGACGGGCACAGACTGTTGTTAAACTGTGCTGGTTTTCTGGCTTGGAGTGGTGAGAGGGGAGTGAGCCAAGAGACCTGGCTGGTGGGAAGGTCTCCTAAGGCACGAGATGAGACCAGCTCCGGGAACAATAGCTGGAGAGCTGCACCCCTGGGGATGTCTTGAGGAGACACTCCCAGCCTTCCGGGCGGCCAGGGGAGGCAGGCAGCTTCTGCGGTGCCGGCAGAACGGACAGCAACCAAGGCACATGAAGAATTTGCCTGAGGCGGTGCCAGCCAAGACAGAGCGCAGGAAGGGGCTGCTTTGCTTACCTGGCCCTCAGGGAATGAAAGCTGAGACAAAGGGCTAGAACTCACAGACTGAGTAAGATCCATTTGCAGCCCCAGTCTGATAAGGGAAAATAGCCTTGACAGAAATAAATTCTGTGAACTTGTTCTGTTCCAGCAGCAACATCAATCAGGGACAGGGCTGGAACTGAGTGAATCGCCCCAGCCCCTGTTAGTACTCAGGTTGTCAGGCCTCACCTCCCCCTGCCAAACAGTGACAGGGAATAGCGGAATGGTTGTGGAGCCACAAACCTCACTGTGACCCAGGCAGGCGCAAACCTCTGGAGCATCTGCTCATTGGAGGAAACTGGATCACAACTGTTACCACCAACTGGGTGTGACAGAGGGACAAGGTGGGGAAGGAGGCATCAACCTTCCCAGACTAATTTACTTGCTGGGGGTTGCCCTCCTGAGCTCACAGAGCATCGAAGTGAATTATACAAGAGCTTCCAGTGGATCCCTGCTATCTAGGTGCCAGAGACTTTTTTAACTCTTCCATTTGAGATCGGTGCTGGCTAGGACAATTGATTAGGACCTCTTCAGCTGGGCTAATCACCTGAGGACTTTCCAAAGTGGTACCCTGGGTGTGTGGTAGTGGGAAGGTTTGATTTGGCTTTTT
>CAUYON010027314.1:0-16418 GCA_963573935.1 Arctocebus calabarensis
TCATTTGATCTTTGAATTCCTTGACTTCTTGAGATAATTTTTGAAATGCTCCCAGAATTTCTAATTCCAATTTTTCCTCTATTTTATTGATCTTGTTTGCAATCCAAATTCTGAATTCAATTTCTGACATCTCAGCCATCTCTTTATGCATAGAATCATCATTTGTGTCTGCCAAATTGTTCCTTGTATGGGGTTGATCTACTCTGGATGTTCATGTTTCCAGAGCTTTTCCACTGATTCTGCCCCATGGTTATTTGGACCGTTTGGCTGAGTGAGTAGGAAAGGATAAGTTGGGTTGGGGGTTCTAGGAGTAGTGATTGACCAGTCCTTTTCCTGAAAGCTGGTACTGGTGTCTGTACCTTTTCCCCTAAAGTTTTGCCAAGGACCTGTACAGTGCTACTGCCTGCGAAACTGGGGGTCTTCTTGGTGTGGTGGGGTTAAGTGGCTCTGTCTTATTTTCAACTGGTCTCTGTCTTACCCTAGAGAATCAGTTACTTTGTGTTGGAGTCTGAGCTGTGGAGAAATACCAGCAGTTAGGTCCCCATGCCCCCCCACAGACAATTGGAAATGGAAAATCAAACCATCCCACTACTACACACCCAGGGTACCACTTTGGAAAGTCCTCGGGTGATTGGCCTAGTTGAAGAGGTCTCAGTCAATTGTCCCAGCCAGCACCGGCCTCAAATCAAAGAGTTGAAAAGTCTCTGGCAACTAGATAGCAGGAGTCTGCTGGCACCTCTAGTATAACTTGCTCCAGGGCTTTGTGAGCTCAGGAGGGCCCCCCCAGCAAATAAATTAATCTGAGAGGGTTGATGCCTCCTCCCCCACCTTGGCCCTCTGTCACACCCAGTTTCTGGTAACCCTGCAGGGCTGTGATCCAGTTCCCTCCATGAGCAGATGCTCCAGAGGTTTGCACCTGCCTACATCACAAGGGGCTCTGTGGCTCCTCGGCCAGTCTGCCAGTTTCTGTCAGTGTTGGCAGGGGGAAGATGAGGCCTGAGAACCTGGGTACTTGATAGGGGCTGGGGCGACTCACTCAGTTCCAGCCCTGTCTCTGATTGATGTTGCTGATAGAACAGAACATTTTTGCAGAATTTTTGCCCTGTTGAAGAGACGCTTGGCTGCTAATAGTCCTGACTCAGTTTGTGAGCTTCAGCCCTTTATTTCAGCTTTCATCCCCTGAGTGCCAGGTGCATCTGAAACTTAGTAAAGCAGTCTCTGCCCAGCTTTCTCAGTGTGTGTATTCTACTCCCTGTGCTCCATCCCAGCCGGCCTCAGTACCGCCTCAGACATATCCTTCACTCCTGAGTCCTGCCCCTCTGCTGCAGGACCGCTCTGCCAGTGGCTGCCACCGTAGTAGCCACCCAGCTTCCCCTGGCTGCCCACAGAGGATGGGAGTGTCTCCTCAAAACATCTCCAGGGGTGCAAACCCACTGCAATTGTTCCCACTGCTGCAGCTGCTGCTCAGTGCCTCAGGGAACTGCCTCTCCAGTTCAGCCTCCTCTCGGCTCACTTTCTTCTCACCACTCCTGAGCTGGAAAAATAGCACAGATCAGCAACAGTCCATACCCTGTCCAGAACCCTTGAGAAAATGTCCAAGAATCTGGACTCCATGGGGAAAAGACCTCCAGACCTCGGGGTGAGAGTGGAGGGGAGTGCGAGGAGTTCAAAATTGCAGAGAATATATACAGTTTTATACAGTTTTATGCCTGCAGGAGAGTGCCGTGGCACCCTAGTAAGGGAAGGAGGTCTGGTTTTTAGAGGGTCTCTCCCATCGGGTAGAGTGGGAGGACATCTGAACTCTGCTTGCTTGTTGTATGGAGGTATGGAGTATGCTGTGAGCCGATCTCATGGGGGAGGGGACTCCCATCTGCTTGGTAATGTGTTCTGTACCTTTTATTCGTATCCTTGGGGTTGCAGGTTGCTCCAGCAGCGTCGATGTGCATTCTTTGACCTTCTGTTTTGGCTCAGATCCAAACCATTGGCTTTCTTGCTAAATTTCTGTCCTTTAACTCTCCTTCTGGATGGGAGCGTCTGTGGAAAGCTGGCTACAGACTGCCATCTTGGCTCCTCCTCCAGCTCCATCTTTTCTAATGGCTGAATAGTATTCCATGGTATACGTATACCACAGCCTGTTAATCTATTCCTGACTTGGTGGGCATTTAGGTTGTTTCCACATTCTGGTGATTGTAAA
This sequence comes from Arctocebus calabarensis, assembly GCA_963573935.1. Lineage (NCBI taxonomy): Eukaryota > Metazoa > Chordata > Mammalia > Primates > Lorisidae > Arctocebus > Arctocebus calabarensis. Next base: position 2,195 of record CAUYON010027314.1, read on the forward strand.
TTGAACTGTGATGAACAATCTAGTGCATATGTCCTTATGATAAAAGGATTTTTTTCTTCCTAGTAAATTCCTAGTAATGGGATTGCAGGATCAAATGGGAAGTCTAATTTGAGTTATTTAAGGATTCTCCATACTTCCTTCCCAAAAAGGTTGTATTAGTTTGCAGTCCCACCAATAGTGTAAAAGTGTTCCCTTCTCTCCACATTCACAACAGCACCTGTAGCTCTGAGACTTTGTGATGTAGGAGCAAGACTCCAGAGTACTCAATATGAATATGAAGACAGTAGACAAACTAATGCACATTCATGTAAGAGAAAAACTAAATCAATTCAAGGTGGGGGCTGGGACAATGAGGGCATGGGGAGAAGGAAGAATGGAGGGGAATCGCTGTGCTCCTACTTAATGGGCACCATGTTAGAGTGTATGGCACACCTCTTAGAGTGCCATATAATTATAAAAGGGACTCTACCTAACAAAGGCAAACATTGTAACCTAATTATTTGTACCCTCAAATTAACCTGAAACAATTTAAAAAATTACAAAAAGGCCTGTACAGGGTGGCGCCTGTGGCTCAGCGAGTAGGGCACCGGCCCCATATACTAAGAGTGGCGGGTTCAAATCCGGCCCCAGCCAAACTGCAACAAAAAAATAGCCAGGTATTGTGGCACGCACCTGTAGTCCCAGCTACTCGGGAGGCTGAGGCAAGAGAATCACCTAAGCCCAAGAGCTGGAGGTTTCTGTGAGCTGTGTTCTTTACTGAGGTCAAAAAAGTGAGACTCTGTGTCTAAAAAAAAAAAAAATTAAAAACACCTGTACAGAATCTAGAGGTAGATTTGAAAGAAAACACCAGTAATCTAACTGAAGCACTCTATTTGAATTCAGGTATTGCCTACTTAAACATTCTTACCAGCTCTTATCCTTTCTGATTCTAAAAATTCTTCATATAAGATACTGAGCCCAAAGTTAAATCTGGGCAATCCCCATATCTAACCCTTAGCATTTTCAAAGTGCTGGAACACTCAGTTAATATGGCTTTACACATACTTCTGTCACAAAATTACAAATGACAACAACTTGGCAGGAAGTTCTTGCTGGTTTTGATGTGATGGTGCTGCCAGATTTGTGTAGTGTGTAGATGCTAATCTGTCAAATAGCCTGGCACAATAGGAGAAGCCAAAACAGAAGGAATCATGTCAAGACCAAGAGCCTGGTGAGATGGGAGATGGTCGGGCTGTAGCAAATCTTCTCATCGGTCCTATGAAGTCCAGGCCATCATCAGGTCTCAGAGGGGGTCATACTTGGGCTAGAACTCAGTCTACTTCCTGGAACACACACGTTCTAGTGCTCAAAGGGCCTCGGAATCTGGCCCAGAGTCCACGTGAGCTCACCTTGCTAAGATGGTGCACATTCTGCCCCCCAAAAGGGGACATGCTTCAGCTGATGGCACGTGGCATGCTCCCTTTTCTGTTCCTCTGTGTTTCAGATTTTTCCTCCTTGGGATATTTGAGGGTATCAGCCTATTTTATCAACATTTTATAAAATCTTATTTGAGCCAAATAAGAGAGGATATTAGAAAAGCTCCAGGAAGTTTAGGAAAGTTCATACAATCTTGAGAGTAACTAAGAGGGTTATCACATCCCCTTCTTGTCCATGTTCCAGGAAGGCGAATCACATGGACCTGTTCTCTGCTTTATGGTTAAAGAGAAAACTGGAAATAGAAAACTAGAAAAATCCCTTCCACAGGTTTTTCTTTTTCTTAATTACAAATAGAAGAGTCTTATATTTCATTCAGGCTACTGACATTCAAAACGTGGTTTTTCAGTAGTTTGAAAAGTAATTCACCTACGAAGTGACAAGGAGTGATGTCACATATAGGTGCTGTTGCCAAAAGTTGTAAAACATTGACAGAACTACCAATGTTCCCATGGTACACGGCGCCTCTGAATCACAGGAGTGACATTTGGATGAAAGCAAATCACACCTCTAACTGTGCGGTGTAGCCAGAAATTGTGCCCAATGGAAGTGGGCCAGAGAGAAAGCACCTCTAAGGGTTTCATTTTATTGAAAAAAAAAAAAGTTCACTTTTTACGTAGCTTTTTAGAGAAGTAAAGAAAATACAGGAGAACCTTAAGGAAAATCTGAGCGTTAGTTTTTGTTATCAGAATATTAAACATTTATTGTGTTTCTGGGGACCCAACTAAGCTTCTCCAGACCCAGTGGGAAAGGAGGGCTCCAAGTTTAGAAGACAGAGCAAAGCGAGAGGAATGACTTGCGGATATGAGCACGCAGAGATAGCAGGTGGGGACACAGGGTGTGTGAGGTCACCAAGGATGTGTTAGGATGTAGAGAAGAAAGGCCCAAAATCAAAACCTTGGAAACCCCCCTGTGGTGGGCCAACAGTGGTTCCCAGATACCTGGCCACATCGTAGTTCCCAGAACCTGTGACTGTTAGCTGACTTGGAAAAAGGGCCTTAGCGTGTGTGAGTCACCTAAGGACCTTATGATGGGAAGATTATCCTCCATTATCTAGGTTCCCAGAATGTCATCACAAATGTCCTTATAAAACAGAGGCAGAGGGAGATGAGATACAGACAAGGTAATGTGATCAAGGAACGCTGAGGGATGCTCGCACCTACGAGGAGCTGAAGGAGGCAGGGCACGGATTCTCCCTCAAAGCCAGAGGGAGCAGGGCCCTGCCGTCACACTGATCTCAGCTGTCTGGCCTCCAGGACTATGAAATGATACATTCCTGTTGTTTAACGCAGGATCATTGTTACAGCAGGCTTTGGAAACTAATAGCCCTTCCTCTGAGAAGAGGAAAAGGAAGAGAATTTAGGTAGGTAAGAGGGGTGTCAAGAAGCTTTCATGTCAGGGAAACCAAAGCAAGATCTGAAAACCCAGGATGGTGCCTGTGGCTCAAGGAGTAGGGCTCCAGCCCCATATACCAGAGGTGGCAGGTTCAAACCTGGCCCTGGCCAGAAACTGAAAAAAAAAAAAGCTGAAAACCCGAATGAACAGAGACAATGGCATTAAATGCCAGGGAAAGGATGAAGGTTGAAGGGAAGTCATCAACATGATGGAAGGTAATCTGGTGGCCAGCTTTTTCTGAGCACCTGCTGTGTGCCAGACACTACCATAAACAGTGGAAGGGATTTTCTGTGTGCTCTTACTGAAGAGGCCTTTGATGGCTAGTCATGAACCAAGAGGACATTTTTGCCTGGATGGTATCATAAGCCAAACATGGAGAAAGGGAGAAAAAGATAGTTCGGAAAGAGCTGGGTCATTATAAGTGGGCAAGAAATTTAAACAGAAACTTCTCCGAGGATGACAGATGAATGGCCAACAAACACATGAACAAATGTTCATCGTCTTTTAATCATCAGAGAAATGCAGATCAAAACCACTCTAAGATATTACCCAACCCCAGCAAGATTAGAGCACATCAGAAAGTCCCAAAACTCAGATGCTGGCATGGATGTGGAGAGAAGGGGACACTTCTACACTGCTGATGGGGATTGCAAACTAATGCAGCCTTTTTGGAGAGAAGTATAGAGAATCCTCAAAGATCTAAAAGTAGACCTTTCATTTGACCCTGCAATCCTATTACTAGGAATCTATCCAAAACAACAAAAATCATTTTACCACAAAGACATTTGTACTAGAATATTTATTGTGGCTCAATTCATAATTGTGACCTAAGTGACCATCAACACATGAATGGATCAACAAACTGTGGTATATGTAAACCATGGAATATTATCCGGCTATTAAAAAAGATGGAGACTTTACATCTTTTACATTTACCTGGATGGAGTTGAGATACATTCTTCTTAGTAAAGTATTGCAAGAATGGAAAAATAAATGTCCCATGTACTCCATACTAATATGAAATTAATATGTAAACAATTATATGCTCATGAGAACAATAGAACACTAATGTAGTCTAGTTCAGGGGTAGAGGGAAGCAGGATGGGGGATGGAGGGCAGGAGGCAGGATCTCACCTAATGTGCACAGTTGTGAGGGTGTATAACATGCCCCCTGGGTGAGGGGCTCTTCTACAAAATGGAACTTACTCTGGAAGTTGAAACCTAAAAATTGTACCCTTATATTAATTTGAAAAAATAACTCAAAAAACTTAACTTAACTTAACTTAAAAAAACTCAAAAGAATAGAATAAAGATATCCAATTTTTAAAAAAAAGCTGATTCAAAGAATTGTCAGCATTCTGAACCTTCTAATCCCCACCTTCATAGCTCTCTGTTAAGTCACTATGGAGAACCACTGCAGACCTAAAACTTCATGTATGGATTTGTATTGAATTCATCAGACTGTAGGTATAGTGGAAAAGATTCGGGTTGGAATTCCAGTTAATCACTTGTTGTATGACCTTGAGCAAGTCATTTTTTGAGCCTGAGATCTCCCGTCTATACAATATAGATCCTGATTCTGTCTTTTATGATTGTGATAAGGCATTAATGGGATAATGATTCACATCGAACACAGTGCCGGAGATTTAATTGATAATAAGTGTCAACAACTTTTTTCTAAAGTAATTAAGAACAAATTGTAAGATGCAGTTTATTGGCTGACAATTCATTTCTAAAGAGTCAACTTCTGAATCTTCTATGAATGTTAATATTTCCAAGTATTTAGAGTGTATTTGCTGTCTTGTGTAGTAGCTATGATACTTGGACTTAGCCCTTGTATAAGAAAAGCTCTCATAAGCTAGGTCATTGATTTGTATTTCTGAGGATTCTTGGTTCCCAGACAACTGGATGGCTTTGTTCAGACATTAAGGGTTCCTCCTTAATTTCCATATAACATCCCCACTATCCTTATATTCATCTTTTCCTGGTACTACTCATGAATTATCTTTTATTTTTATCAGTTTTCTTATGATCTACATTATTATTCTCTTAAATGTAAAATTCAACAGTTTCAAGTGCCTATCTTAATTAGTCCCAGGTTGTAATTTTTATTCTCCTTTATGTCATTGTGTGTTTCCTTGAAGGAAGTTATATAAAAGCTAGAAGTGCTACGCTGCATCAGAATCCTGTTCCCTCCAGCCTGGTAATCCTCTGCAGGAGGGACAGGAAAAAATGTTTTGAGGAGAGAAATCTATTTCATATTTGCCGACCGAGACTGCATGGATCTTCTGCTGTTGGCTCACAATATGTCTCTTACATTCCCTTCACTTGTCACCTACAGATCTGTCTGCGTTCTTCTGAAGTCTCAATGGGTCTACAGATGTTCAGTTTGCACCTCTGTGGAAATGTGGAACACACAACAGTGATACAGAGCGTGGTAGAGTAGAAGAAAGCTGGGTTGATGTTGCCATGCCTGTCCTACCATAGAGAGAGACCCTGGAGCAGAGAAGGCTTGCACCCTGCCCAGGGATCTGGGCATCAGACCAGGGCACACATCACCAAGGGAAAGCAGGCAGGCTGGCTCCCAAGGGGATGCCCAATATGGCAGTCCTAACCTGGTGAATTTCTTGAGACTGGGGTTCAGGGTCACAGTACTGTGGACTTAAAAATTAGATCTTGGGGGCAGACTCACTCTAAACAATCTATAAGAAAGTAGATGTGTAACAGCCCAGCATGTCCATCTGTTAGCTCACACAGAGAACCCTGTCTGCCGGGTAGACAGAAACACTAGTGTGAGTCCTCTGTCCCTGCCTGGTGCCAAATCCTAACCAGTAGTTTGTCTGGTGAGCATTGTCATAATGAGGGCAGTTAAATGGGTAGAGGAGAATGAAATCATATTTCAGAACTAGCTATGCAATCGGGACTATTGAATTCTTAGGTGGGCACTGCCCTTGTCTGTCTCTGTGACACTGTGTGCTATTTGCTTGTTTGTTTTAATGTTTCCTTGACTGACCAACCTCATTCTGCTTAGAGTCGTCCTTTCTTATGATTTATTATAATTTACAAATTGGCCCAAGCCATATCCTTTTTTTGTCCACCTGGGGAAATTTAAGGTGACTCTTTATACCTTTGACATGACCTTTGTTGCTGATTTTGCAGTTTACCTCTGAGCAGGTTTGTTATTTCTCTGCTTTCTGGGATTGTAGTTGAATTTTTCACTGCAGCCTTCAAGTATTGATAATCCATAAACCAAATGTTACCTCCCCAAGTCTCAGTTTCCTCTGCTGTAAAAGGTACCAGATTCGTGAGCTAAACAATAAGGCAACTGCCAACTCTAAATTTCTACATTCAAATTTCAACAGATTCTCCTCTTAATCAAAAACTCTGTGGTTTGGTAAAGCTGAGCTTTCCCCTATCAGGTGATGTGACTCCTGACTGAGTTCTGCTGGTTTGTTGGCATTAAATAAGGCTATTACCTTTTTTTGGCTTTTTTTTTAACATTTATTTAATTTATTTTTTATTAAATAATAACTGTGTGCATTAATGCATTTATGAGGTATAATATGCTGATTTTCTATGCAATTTGGAATGCTTACCTCTAGATTCAGCCAGCTCTGAGTTTGAATTCCAGCTGTATGCTCACAGTGCTTCTTTGGACAAATCATGTCAACTTTTGTATTTCACTGGGGCTGCTAGAATGATTTTATAATTCTCTTTTCTATCAGTATTTATTAGCAGGAATTTTGCACCAAAGAACTCTGCCTCATCAGCTATCTGGTTACCTTGAAATATCGTTAGTAAAGGCAAGGCAGAATAAATGCTTGCTTCTTTCTCTTTATCAATTTTCTGAGTAATAAATCAGTATTTTAGCAGCCTCCAGTGGTGACCAATGAGTGTCTTTTTCAGAGATTGCCTTGGAGCTCAGACATTTTTTATACAGTTGAACACATCCAGAAATAGAGTCCACATGAGTGTAATTTTTGTAAGTTAATTCAATCCATGTTGCTTCTGATGAGATTGGTGTGCTGTCCAGGATTCACTTTAAACTACTTCAGTACCTAAAAAACAAACCAGCAACCAGGGGAACAAGGTAGATCAAGCAAGGCTGAAAAGTATTGTTCATTACACCACTATTTTTGCTTTTAGTACATTTGAAATTTTCCTGGATAAAATGGTTCCAAAGATGCACATAATTCTAAAGTTATCAGAAGTGTAAATATGAGTTCAATCAATGAGCCTATCTGTGAATCCTGTGGGAAAAATTCCTGAATTTTTATTATGGAACTTCCAGATGCCTTGTATTCACCTGGATAGAATTGGAGAATATTCTCTTTAGTAAAGTCTCGCACGAATGGAAAAGCAAGTATTCAATGTACGTAATACTAATACGAAGCCATAGACGATCTAATACATGCTCACACAAGAGAAAAACTCTATTTAATTCAAGTTGAGGGTAAAGGGGAGGGGCAAGGGCAGAGGAGGAGGAGAGAGGGGGATTGGTGTGCTCCCACTTAATGGGCACAATGTAAGGGTATATGGCGCACCTCCTCCTGAGTGAGAGCGGTACAACTACAATAGGGACCTCACCTAACAAATGCAAACATTGTAATCTAATCATTTGCACCCTATAATTAATCTGAAAATAAAAAAAAAAATGTCAGATACCCCAGCACCAATTCCTAAGCTCTACTGGCCTTGGTAGCAGCATGCCAATTACGTGTATGTTTCCTAGGATTTTGAAACGAATATTGATAAGAATGTTCATATTTGACCTTATCGGATCCCCTCATATACAAGTCTTGTTATGATAACTGGGATGTCCACTTTTGAGTGAAGCACAGCACCTCAAGAATTTTCAACACAACTGCTTCAGCTCTTTGGATGTCATACCAGAACATAATGTAGCATTGTAGCCCTTCTGGACTGCTTTCTTCAGTCTCATAGTGTTGTTTCTTATTCCAGGTTTAAGTTTATCTATTCATGGGGCTGAAAAGCATTTGCAAATCCATCAACGGCGAAGTGTGGCAAGCCGCCCAGGGTCACGCCGCCTGCGTGTGGTCAGGCATTCCTCACTCCCACCAGGTCGGAGGTCAGTAAAGATGGAGGCGAGCTCTTCTGGGATCACTCGTGGAAAAGCCAAAGTCTTCCACCCAGGTAATGCATGGGGAGGCTCAGCAGGGACCCATTGTAGCAGCAACCTGACACAGCTTGCATTGTATTTTTATTATATGATGATACCACACTTCCAGTTAAGCTTGACTTTTTTTAGAAGTCTCATTTTGAATCCTTCATTTCACCTAGGTTAGTGACAAGTGCCACCAAGACCCATAGGAGAAGACGGAGCTGGAGGGAATAGAGATGGTTGAGGCTACCTTCCACCAATGGGGATGGAATCTAAAGGAAAGTCAGAATGAATAAACTCTTGCTTGGTCCAGAAAAACTTCTTGTGTAGTAAGACAAAATAGAGATTTGGCCATTTTCCTGATAATTTGATCTAAGATGACACAGAAAAAACTTTCAAGGTAGAAATGCTCACTTTGAAACCTAAGTTATCTGCGTTGGCTTGCCCACATCCTCCTGTGGTAAACAGAGAAGACTGGAGTCATTGCATTAAATTTTAAGTTTTCTGGGAAGCATCTGTGATCTCTTTAAAGTGTTAAAATGATTATTCATTAAAGCAGGTGAAAAAGTTTTATGTGCTTATATAGGGAGAAGCTCATTTTTCATTCATGCATTCACTGATTCAGCAAATATTTATTGAGTGCCTGCAACATGCTGATCATTGTTTTGGGTTTGAGGAAGCATCAGTGATCAAGGCAATGTTCCTGCAAATTAATGTCATAGAAATGTCAAATTGGGTCAGGCATGTTGGCTCATGCCTATAATCCCAGCACTCTGGGAGGCCCAGACAGATGGATCGCTTGAGCTTAGGAGTTTGAGACCCGCCTGACCAAGAGTGAGACCCCATGTTCACTAAAAAAAATGGAAAAACTAGCAGGCATCATGGTGGGCACGTATATTACCAGCTATGGGGGAGTCTAAGGGAAGAGGATTGCCTGAGTACAAGAGTTCAAGGTTGCTGTGAGCTGTGATGATGCCATGGCACTCCACCCGGGTTGACAGAGTGAGACTGTCTAAAAACAAAACAAAAAGTCACATTACAAAGGAAATTCAGAATTTATCCTGACTAATAACTGTCAACCACCCTGATTCCTCTCTGTAATGTCCTGGCAGGGGGCCACCCAGTCCCTGCTGAAGCCAAGCCTCATCTTCAATCTGTGTTAAGCCATCTTTCCCTCTTAGCAGGTGATCTGTTTCCTGATCACCAAGAAACTTCAGGGCTTTTGAACACAAATTCCTGGAGGCCCCCTATGGTCCATCCTTAACTCCATCACTTGCCCCTACTCTTGCCCCTTTACTTCCACTTTTCAGAAGATGAGGGGATTCCAACTTTTCTCAGCCAGACCTCCATCGGCATCCCTCAGTCTTGACCACCTTGCCTCTCTGGAAACTTGCTCAGGAGAATGTGGGCATTGTTTTCATTTCTCTGTTCCCCTTCTGTACAGCTGACTTCAGTCTGTGAAAAGGCTCAAGCTTTCCCCATGCATCATCTTCATTTGACACTGTATCCTTTTCTATCTACTACCATTTTCCCTCCTCCCTTCTAAGGCAAACATTTGAAAGAGCCATCCATCTTTGTTTGCTCTGTTCTCCCGCTTCCCGGTCACTCTTCCACCAATATGATCAGTTCCTTGCTCCTCTGCTCCACCGTGGCTGTTCTTGAGGGCTTCAGTGACCTTTTGTCAGAATCTGGTGGATGCTTGCCAGGATATTCTGGTGCACCAGATCAGCATGGACCCCCAACTTCCTCTCCAAACACTGTTCCCTTGGTTTCCATGACAGTCTTCTTGGTTCTCCTCTTACTTTTGTCACTTGGTATTTTCCTAATTTCTCAACCCCCAGCCTCTCTCTTCCTCTTGCCTCAGCCCAGCACACCCTTTATATCAAGTTGAGAATAATTTATCTTTACCCTTCACTGTGCTTGTCCTATGGATTATACAGTCCAGCTCACACCTCTTAGCATGTTACAAACTAATACCCTTCATTATCTGAGCCCTGCTGCCTCTCACCTTGTACTTTTTGCCCTCTTTTTCCTTAAATTTCATCATCATAGTGCAGCCATCAGGATTCAACCAGAAAAGAAAGACCAGTAGAAGATATTTCTAGAGATGTGTGGTAAAATATTACCTTTCGTCACTATAGGGTCAGCTAGGCAAGTCCAAATGCACAAGGAAGGCTGTCTGGAAGGGAAGGCTAGAGCTCTTGCACACAACTGAAGCTGCAGTCCACTGCTGGAATTTCTTCTTCAGGGAAGCCTCAACTCTTCTTTCAAGGCTTCATTCAATCATCTGATTGAATCAGTCCAATTTATATTATCAAGGAGCACCTCCCTTACTTAGCTGATGATGGACTTTCATTGTATTTACAACGCACCTTCACAGCAACCCTGGGTGAGTGGTCATTGAATAACCAGAGGCTGTAGCCTCAGCAAGGGCTCATCAGATAGAACATCACTTCAGCCACGTTGATGAGCTTTCAGTTCTCTGAATATTTGATAGCATTTTGTGCCTCCTGGCCTTTGCTCATGCTGTTCTGTCCAGGAAGCCCAGGTTTTGCTCCACTACCTTTTGGCATTTTGAAATTATCAGTCCACTGAAAAGGTCTTCAAGGGAAAGGCTTCTGGATTATTTATCTTTGTACTTACAATAAATATTTGTAGGATAGGACTGAAGTGAACCTTCATAAGACATTTTTTAGACTATTACAATAGCTTTCAATTGCTCCTTATTGTCAACGAGTATAAACAAAAGTCCTCACTTTTGAGAGTTTACCTAGTAGCTAGCAGAGATAATGAATACACATAATAAATAAACCACATAATATATAAAGCACTATATTGCCTTTATCTATAGTGATGTTATAATTACTTTCTGTTTTTCATATGTATAAACAGTGCTTAAGATGGAGATAAAAGAAAAAGTAGGGGAGTCGGGCGGTAAGAAGGGAGTGACTGACATGTTGTGATTTTAAAGAAGGTGGACAGAGTAGATCAAATAATGGAGGAGATGTGTAATCAAAGACCAGAAGTTGCTAAGCTAGCCATGTGGATGTCTGGGCAACTTTACTCCAGCTGAGAGACCATCAGTGGACAGGTCCTAGAGCAGGAGTGAGATTTGGCAGTTTGAGGAACAGCACGGAGGCCCTTGAACTTGGAGTGGAGTCTGTGAAGAGGAAAGTCATGTCAATGAGGTCACAGGGGCCAGTGGGGCAGGAACTCATAAGCCATTGTATGGACACAGAGCCCTGTGTGAAGTGGAAGCTCTTACAGGGTTCTGAGCAGAAGAAACCTGTGAGCTAACTTAGTATTTTAACAAGATATAATATAACTGTTTTTTCAGCTGTTGGTATATATGAATGCTACTGATTTGTGAGTATTGATTTTGTAGTCTGAGATGCTGCTGTATCCCTTGATCACTTCTAAGAGTTTTGTGGTTGAGTCTCTGGGGGTTTCCAGGTATATGATCATATCATCTGCAAAGAGTAAAAGTTTGATCTCCTCTGACCCTGTATGGATACCCTTGATTACCTTCTCTTGCCTAATTGCAAAGGCTAAAACTTCCATTACAATGCTAAAAAGCAGTGGAGATAGTGGGCAACCTTGCCTGGTTCCTGATCTGAGTGGAAATGTTTTCAACTTTACTCCATTCAATATAATATTGGCTGTAGGTTTGCTGTAGATGGCCTCTATCAGTTTAAGAAATGTCCCTTCTATACCTATTTTCTTAAGTATTCTGATCATAAAAGGATGCTGGATATTATCAAAAGCTTTTTCTACATTGATTGAGAGAATCATATGGTCTTTGTTTTTTAATTAGTTTATGTGATGTATTAAATTTAAAGATTTATGTATATTGAACCAGCCTTGAGAGTCTGGGATAAAACCGACTTGGTCTTGGTGTATAATTTGTTTGATGTGTATGCTGGATTCTGTTTGCTAGGATCTTATTGAATATTTCTGCATCAATATTCATTAAAGATATTGGTCTGTAATTTTCTTTTCTTATTGGGTCTTTTCCTGGTTTGGGGATCAGGGTGCTTCATAGAATGTGTTGGGAAATATTCCTTCTATTTCTATGTTTTAGAAAAAGTTAAGTAATATGGGTACTAGTTCCTCTTTAAGGGTTTGGTGAAATTCTCATGTGAAGCCATCTGGTCCCAGGCATTTCTTTTTGGGAAGATTTTGTATAGTTGATGCTATTTTAGAACTTGATACAGGCCTGTTCGACATTTTTACTTCTTCCTGGCTAAGTCTAGGAAGATGGCATGCTTCCAAGTATTGGTCAATTTCCTTCAGATTTTCATATTTCTGAGAATAGAGTTTTTTGTAATATCCATTAAGTAGTTTTTGAATTTCTGCAAAGTCTGTGGTTATCTCATCTCTGTCATTTCTGATTGATGAAATTAGAGATTTTACTCTTTTATTTCTGGTTAGGTTAGCCAAAGGTCTATCTATTTTATTGATCTTTTCAAAAACCCAACTTTTTGATTCATTGATCTATTGTATAATTCTTTTATTTTCAATTTCATTTAATTCTGCTCTAATTTTGGTTATTTCTTTTCTTGTGCTGGGTTTGGGGTTGGAATATTCTTCCTTTTCCAGTTGCCTGAGCTTTCCCATTAAGTTGATTTCCTCTCTCTCTGTTCTCTTGAGGAAGGCTTAATTGCAATGTATAAATTTCCCTCTTAGGACTGCCTTTGCAATATCCCAGAGGTTCTGGTAGTTTGTGTATTCGTTATCATTTTGCTCCAAAAATTTGATAATTAATCTCGTTTATGACCTAGCTATCATTTAGCATAAGATTATTTAGTTTCCATCTCTTTGTGAGTTTGCAGATTCCTGTCGTTACTGAGCTCAACTTTTATTCCATGATGGTCCGAGAAGATGCAAGGAATAATTTCTATTTTTGTAAATTTGCATGGACTCTATTCCCTTTACAGTAGAGCCACAGAAAATGAAATATCTGGGAGTGTACCTAACAAAGGACGTGAAAGATTTCTATAAAGAGAACTATGAAACTCCGAGGAAAGAAATAGTTGAAGATGTCAACAAATGGAAAAACATACCATGCTCATGGCTGGGAAGAATCAACATTGTCAAAATGTCTATACTACCCAAAGCAATCTACAGATTTAATGCAATCCCTGTTAAGCACCTCTGTCATACTTTAAAAATCTGGAAAAACTAGTACTTCATTTTATTTAGAAATAGAAAAAACCTTAAATAGCCAAGACATTACTCAGAAATAAAAACAAATCAGGTGGAATCACACTACCAGACTTCAGACTACACAATAAATCTATAGTGATCAAACAGCTTGATATTGGCACAAAAATAGGAGATAGATGTATGGAACAGAATTGAGAACCAAAAGATGAATCCACACACTTATCATCATTTGATCTTTGATAAGCCTATCAAAAACTTAAACTGGGAGAAATATTCCCTATTTAACAAATGGTGCTGGGTGAATTGGCTGGTGACTTGTAGAAGCCTGAAACTGAACCCACACCTTTCTCCTTTAACAAAAATTGACTCTCACTGGATAAAAGACTTAAACCTAAGACTTGAAACCATAAAGATTCTTAGAAAGACTGCAGGAGAAATACTTGAAGAAATTGGCCTGGGTGAAAACTTTGTGAGGAGGACCCCCAGGACAATTGAAGCAGTACCAAAAATACATTATTGGGATCTGATCAAACTAAAAACCTTATACACTGCCAAGAACACAGTAAGTAAAGCAAGTAGACTGCCCTCAGAATGGGAGAGGATATTTGCATGTTACATTTCTGACAAAGGTCTAATAATCAGAATCCACAGAGAATGCAAACTTATTAATAAGAAAAAAACAAGTGATCCCATTTCTCTATGGGCAAGAGACCTGAACAGAAGCTTTTCCAAAGAAGATAGGGAAATGGTCTACAGACACATAAAAATTGATCATCATCTTTAATCATCAGAGAAATGCAAATCAAAACCACTTTGAGATACCATCTAACTCCAGTAAGAATAACCCACATAACAAAATCCTAAAACCACAGATGTTGCTGTGGATGTGGAGAAAAGGGAACACTTCTTCACTGCTGGTGGGAATGCAAACTAATACATTCCTTTTAGAAAGAAGTTTGGAGAACACTCAGGGATCTAAAAATTGACCTGCCTTTGGATCCTGTAGTTCCTCTGCTAGGAATATATCTAGTAGATGTATCTAAAAGACAAAAAATCACTTTGCAAAAA
>CAUYON010027317.1:0-13679 GCA_963573935.1 Arctocebus calabarensis
CCAAGCTTTGTGGATGGCCCAGCTGATTTAGTAAAAAATTTTAAACAGATATTTCCAATGTTCATTATTTATTTGTAAATTACACACATATACTATTGAAGTAACATATTAAGGTCTGATAATTAAAAACATACAAAGAAGAAGGTATTTTTTTGATGGTACAAAACTCTGTTTTTTACTATCTTTTTGAAGTTGTGTGCTCATTTTATGTTTATGTATGACTGACATGAATATGCTTCATTTGAATAGTTTGGTTTAACACTCTATGATATGATGCAAAAGTCTGCTTCGAAGGTCAGTCTGTTTTGATACCCAGTTATAGTGACTATCATGGCTAAAACAATACTATACAGTTAATGTACTGAGGGCATTATTCGCTGTAATTCTGAGTTGTGACTCAATTTTTCAGCCATATCCTTCCTTTCCACTAGCTGTGCAAAGATTCTGTTGAAAGTTTACTAATAAATTTTCATCTGCTTTGGTGTCAATCTAATCAAAAGTGCTTCCCACTGGCTAGCCCCAGAAAAAGTCAGACGGCAAGGAAATCTGGTTAATGCTTTTTACATAGAAAGGTACGTTCAAAGCTCTCCAAAATTTTACATTTGGAAGATTTTTAAATAATTTAGAAATATCCCATTTCTCAGTTTTTCAAATGCATACAATAGCAGAATTTTTAATTTCTCAGTTTTTAAAATGTGTACAATAATGGTGGAAGTAATTCTAATTATTCATTTTCAAAGTGTTTTCTGCATGAATCCCTTTTTTCAAAGAAGTCACTTACTACTACAATGTCAATGTTACCATGGCTGAACAAATTTAGTGTCTTTTTTTTTTTTTTTTTTTTTTGCAGAGCTAACTGCTAGACTGCATATTCCAAAAGCTTCTTGTCACCATGGAAATTGTTTCTCACACAGTAAGGTGACAGAATGGTTCTCATCTGATGAGCTGTTTTGGTTTGTTTCTGCTAAGTAGGATTGTGTTTTACAAACAGGAAAATGGTGAGGGAAACAAGTGGGTCTGTCTAAGTTCCGGCAGGTAACACCTGGTGCACTTGGATGGTAACTGGAGCAGACTTAATAAAGGCAGTTAAGAAAGGCATGGAAACAGATCAGGGAAACCAGCCATGGCAGGGAAGTCAGGGCAGGGAGGCCTTTGTGTTCTCCCCTAATCCTGAAGGGGTAAAGGAGAGTGTGGATTGAGCCCTTGAAGAGAGCGGTAGCTCTAGGGGAGGGAGCCTGGACTGGGGCTGTGACTTTGCCAGAGGAACTGTGTGAGTTTTTCTTGGACTGCTGTAACAGAACAGATTGGGTGGCTTAAAACACAGATATCTATTTCCCCACAATTCTAAAGTCAGTCCAAGATCAAGGTGCTGGCAAGGTTGATTTCACCTGAGGCCTTTCTCCTTACCATCTTCCCTCTGTGCGTGTCTTTCCCCTGTTGATGGAGGAAAGATTGCAGCTTTCCATGGGGTCGCAGTGCAGGAAGGAAGTGATTCTGGGATGCTATCAGCATCTTTCCACCTTGAGGAGAAAGCTTTTTGTCCCCAGGGTTGAGGGGAAGAGGCTCAGAGTGGAGGGCCAGACAGTGGCAGGAGACCTCACTAAAGGCATGTAGGTCAATGCAGATCACTGATTCAGTTGCATTCTGGATTCAGTTGTGTGGTCCCCAGTGCTGCCCTACTCCTCCTCATCCTTCTCGGTTATAGGAATAATTCCATCCCTTTTATGATGGAGCAAGTTAGTGTAAGGTTTCTGTCACTTGCAACTAAACTCCTGACCAGTACAGGAGTCTTTGTTATAACTGACAACTACCTAGTAAAACGAACTCACATATAAAGGTGGTTTCTTGCGAGAACCAAAGGAATTCTATTGGACTTGAGGAGCAGGATGTTCAACTAGACCTTGTGAAAAATAGAGGTCATGAGGCAGCCCTTCAAGCCATCTTTCCTTCTCTCTCCTTCATTTCTAATTCCCTCTGGGTTTGTGCTTTCTTTTTCTTTTTCCCTCTGCAGACTAGTTTCCTCTATGACTTATTGGACCCTTCTGTACCTAATGTCATCTGTGGCTTTGACCAGTCTTGGTGCCTATGGTGGCCCTGATGCATATGGGTTTGCATCTCAGCTGATCTGTTTCCTGGTGTGGCATGTTAATTACATGGATCTGGGAGGAAAGCAAAAACAAATGTCCATTCCCAGGTCAGTCATCTGTGGCCAGAGGCATGAGGTAAATGGGTATAGTCATTGCCCCTTTAGCAGAGGCCATGGTGGAACAGATTCTCTTAGTGGATATTACAGGGAGGCAGCCATGGCATGGCTGGTGCAGAGTGGCTGACACTAGATGGCCCAGATTCCCTTCTTGGTCAGAAGTTCCATGGTCTCCAGTAGTACAAGTCATTCTACCAAACTTCCTCTTGCCTTAAGAGAGACCCACACTTTCCAGTTCTCATTCTTTTTTTTTTAAATAATTTTATTACATCATAAATGTGTACATTAATGCAATCATGGGGCACAATGTGCTGACTTCATATACTATCTGAAATATTTTCATCAAACTGTTAAACATAGCTTTCATGGCATTTTCTTTATCACTATATGAAGACATTGATATTCTACATTTAGTAAGTTCTACCAGTCCCATTCAAAGATGCAGCGTAGGTGTGATCCCACCAATTGCCCTCCCTCTTTCTCGCTCCTCCTTCTGAGATCCCTTCATGTGTACTTTGGTTTGCTCGTTGTTGTCCTGTAAGTTTTGTAGGCTTGTTTCATTTTTCTTCATTCTTTCTCCTTTTTGTTTTTCAGATTCGATAATGTCAAAGTATCTCTTTTCAAGTTTTTGATTCTTTCTTCTCCCTATTCAAGTCCACTGTTTAACCGTATTGAAAACTTTTCAAATCAGTTGTTGCATTTTTCAGATTCAGAATTTCTACATTCTGTGTCTTTATCATTTCTGTATCTTTCTTGTTGCTATCATTTTGTTCATGTATCATTTTCCTGATTTTGTTTATATGTATTTAGATGTTCTCCTTCAACTTATTAAACATATTTAAAACAGTTTTTTTGAAGTTCTTCACAAGTAATTTAGAAGCCTGTGTTTCTTTAGGGTCAGTTTCTGCAAAATTTTTTTTCCTTAAAAATGAGCCATGTTTGCTTTTTCTTTGTATATCTTTTGACATTTTGTTGAAAATTTAATATTTATAAAAATATCCAGCTGTCCAGGCTTTATAGACGGACTCTATGCATGGGAAGCCCTTCACCAATCAGGCCAGCATAGACTCAGGTCTTGTAAAATCTCTTCTAGAGATGTCTTCCATGAACCTGCACGTGCCCTTTAATTCTATTTCCCTGAAGACCCTAATTCCCTAAAAGGCTCGCTGCTCCTTCTTCTCAGAGTCTTAGATGTGTTGTTAGTTTCCTCTTCTCATTTTCTTTCTCAGGCACCTGCAGCTTACATATGCAGGAAACTCTACCCCTGCTTTCAGCAGCCTCCAGAACTTGATATCCAAACTGTGCCTTGTTCTCATCAGCATTCTGCGTCAGGTGAGACAGGACCCATTTCCTCATGCATCCTCCATACAAACCAGAACATTGCAAAGAAGTGTCACTTTTTTTCTTCTGTCCCAGGAGAGGAGAAAGTAATTGGATGACTCAGAGGAAAGTAGCCAGAGTGAGCAAAAACACCATGGAATGTTCAACCATTTTTGTGTATATCTTTTTCTTGGTTAGATATGCACTGGGTTTTGCCACTTCTTAAATAATTTCCAGTATTCTCACAAAGTTACTTTGGTCTGTGTAATGTTTGTGTAAAGGAATGATGCTCTACCATCTTGCTGACATAACTGACTCTGAAGAAGTTTTTGTTTTTTTAATATTCAACACCTTTTCCATTACCAAAATTATATATTTCTATCACTCTGTGTAATAACATGAATAAATTTCAACAACTATAGTTTCTACTTCAATTAGCACAATATCATAGGTTATTTGGACATAATTACTAATTATGGGTGCATTATAATCTAATCAAGTATGCTGTATTTTAATTCTGTAATATCTTTGTTTTAAACAAAACATTGAGCTCCACCAAAATTGATATTTGTCTCATCGCAAAACAAATTGTTTAATACTCAACCTTGAAATTCTAATTTTAAAATCTCATTTACAATAATTTCAAACTTTTTTATAAATGCACTAAATAATTTACTTTAAATCAATGATTTTAAATTTTTATATACCTAAACCATTATTTGAATTCACCTACTTTGTTTTCTACTTAAAGACATGGCAGTATTATGAAACTAGGATAAATCATCTAGGTATAAATTGCTCCTTCTGTTAATTTAGGCAAACATATCAATAGCTTTTTCTGCCTTTATAAAGAAACTCATAATTGAAATGAGCAAAATTAAATAAAAACAACAATTATTCGAGCTAAATCAAAAGTCATATACCCTAGATGATATGTAAATACATCTTCTGCTACTACAGATGGTAAATTGTCACTTACGGGAGTTTTATTAAAATAAATACTACCTTTTGAAGTAGTTTTCTGATGTTTTATCACATTTCTGTCATCTGTTTTTTCATGTACCCAGTAACCTCAGCATGGATTTATGGTGCATGGTAAATATCAAACAAGATGCAAATTAATTACTTTTTAGAACATTTCTTAATAACAGAAATGCAGTGTTTCAATTTTCATTATATTTATACTTTTGCCTTTAGTGTTATTTCCAAAAGTGATCATTGCTAAATGGAAAAATGTGACAAAATAATAAAATAATGTGACAATAAATGACAAAACCACAATGGCAGACTGTTCAGACTTTGTTAAATATGTTCTATGGTAAGACTGCTTGGCTGCTATTTTCTACACATATTTTATGTACATCTAATTCAAAATTACTCATGTCTCTTATGACCTCGTGACTGATGGCCTGGCAGCTTGGTGCCTCACAGGCTACTGTGCAAGTTCTAACATAATTGGCTGTTATCACCATCATGACAAGTGGAAGTTAACTGCCAGGTATCAGAGCACACTTAGTTTTATCAACCAGTATCTGGCACTAGATTTGGATAGTGTCAGGAAAAAAGAAGTTATCACTGGTCATCTTACAAATCTAATAACATATTAAGGAGAAAAATGCATTTATTGGACATGCATTATCATGGCAAAAAATAGAAGAATTTGTTTCAAACTCAGCCCAGATAATATAAATGATACTATTAATGTTAATACAAATTTAAATGAAAAAGCTTGAACAAATCCCACACTGAACAAGGAGGCACTACAAATGCACATACCAGCTCAAGGAAATGGGAATAAAATGGGTATATATTATCACCACATCTACAGATATGTATAACTTATCATTTATTTTACATCTTCAGTTTACAAATAAAGAAACATAAAATTATTCCAGGGCTATCTTTAAGGATTTCATCCAGTTAGTAGAAGGAAGTCCTATGTTACTTCTATTTTTCTAACTACTTCTGTTTTTCTCAACTGAAACTAAAATGTAGAAGAAAAAGGGGGACTTCTTAGAGAAATTAGTGTGCTTGTCAGAAGATACACTGACTTCAGGGTTTTATTTCCTAAGCTTAAAAATTTCAAAGGTCTAGCCTGTGCTGCTACTGGACCAGGGCATTGATTATTTTCTTTCAAAGTTTGACTAGTATCGTTAGCAAAGAAAAGGGATTTAATGCTTGACCCTCTCTTTGGAATGCTTAAAAATCTAGTCTAGCCAGAACTGCTTGGAATTTCACCACAAAGACAGCAAAGACAGCCTGAACTTCATACACAAAAATCCAATGTCTACCAAAGAGAAAAGAGAACTGAACAAGAGTTTTCTTAAAATAACACAACCAAAAACATCCGTCTTCCTGTTATAAGGCCCAGTGGGAAGTTAAGGCACTATGGGAAGTGAATACATCAGAGATTGAAGACTTAATGTTAGGCTTGACTGTACATTAAAAAAAAAATCCTAGAAATCAGACTAAGCTTATTTATGAAAATATCCAGAAACGCTAAGGGATTTTCATTAAGTAGTTTGATGGGAATGAAAAGGATGAAGCAGCAAAGCAAAGGACCAAGAAAGAAGTAAATTTCTTTCTGCCTACACCCTAAGTGCAAAACTTACCATATGTTGAAGGAAGATAGGTAAATATTGCATATTGAAAGATGCCTATGACACACTGCTGAGTTCAGGGGGATGAGAGGTCATTTCATCTTGAAATTCTCATAAACACTTAATTTGTTGTCAGATGTTGGTTATTGTGAATAAGGCTATAATGAACACATGCATGCAGGTATCTCTTTGAGATCCTGATTTCAATACATTTGGAAATATATCCAGATGTGCTATTTCTAAATCATATTGTAGACCTAGTTTATTTTTTTATTTTATTTTTTTAATTAAATTATAGCTGTACCTAATTGCAATCATGGGATACAATGTGCTGGTTTCATATACTATCTGAAATACTTTCTTCAAACTGGTTAACATAGCATTCATGGCATTAACTCTTAAAGAATCTATATGCCCTTTTTCATAGAAATTCACCATTTTACATTATCACCACCATTACACAAGTGTGCCAATTTCTCCATATTCTGTCAACATTTATTATCTTGTGTGTGTATGTATCTGTTTTTAACAGCATTCTTAAAAGATGTGAGGTAATGCCTCTTTGTGAGTATGATTTCCATTTCTCTGATCATATACCTGTTGGACATTTATATATCTTATTTAGAGAAATATTTATTTTAATCTTTGAGTTTCATACAATTGAGTTGTGAGAGTCCCTTATATATTTGGCTAGTAATTTCACATATATGGTACCGTACAAGGAAAAATCAATCCAACTAACTACAGACTTCTCAACTAATACCCTACAAACCAGAGGGATTGGGGACCCATCCTCAGTCAAAGACAATAATCACGGGGCTAGACTCTCATGTCCTACAAAACTAAGTTTTCTATATGAGGGAGAAATAAAGACCTTTGCAGACAAGCAGCTACTGAGGGAATTTGTGAAGACCAGACCTACCCTACTGGAAGTTCTCAGACTTGCACTACACACAGAATAGCACAACAGACAACAACCAATGTAAAACAACCCAAAAGCTAAAGTCCAGAGCCCAGATACCACAATGGCTCTAGAGGTTAAAAAGAAAAAAAAAAAAAAAAAAAAAAAAAGGCCTACCCAACAGAGTGATCAAAACCACACCACATGTATCCCTACTTTCCATAAATGTCAGTGGCTTGAACTCCCTGCTGAAGAGACGCAAGCTGACCAAATGGATAAGGAACCACAAACCAAGTATTTGTTGTCTCCAGGAAACACATCTAACCCATGAGGACTCATTTAGACCCAAGGTAAAAGACTGGAAAACAACATTCCATGCAAATGGAAACCAAAAAAAAGCTGGTGTAGCCATTCTTATATCTGATAACATAGACTTTAGATCAACAAAAGTAAGTCAAAGATGGTCACTAATAATGGTGAAAGGAACAATCCAATAAGCAGACTTAACAATCACAAAGATGTATGCACCTAACACAGGAATGCCCAGATTCTTAAAGCACTATAATTTCCTGGGACTTCAACACCCCACTGACAACACCCCACGGGACATATTTTACAAACAGAAAAATAAACAAAGAAACAATGAACCAAAATAGAACTCTAGAACAAATGGACTTACAGACACTTAGAGAACATTCTACCCACAAATGACTGAATTCTTATGCTTTTCATCAGCCATGAAACATTCTTTAAGACTAATCACATCTTAAACATGTCTCAAGAAATACACAAATATTTTCTCTTTTTCTATAGCTTGCCCTTTTACTCTTTTGACTGTTTCCTTGCTGTCCAGCAATTTTTAGTTTAATGTAATCCCAGTGGATAAATGGATAAAGAAAATGTGGTATATGCATATGTTACCTTAAAAAAGAAGGAACATTTAACATATGTAACAAAATAAACAAACCTGGAAGAAACTACACTAGATAAAACAAACTAATAAGGACAAATATAGCATAATCCCACTTTTGATCTAAAACCATCAAACTCGTTAAAGCGGAGAGCAGGACACCGGTTAGTAGAGGGTACAGAGAGGGGGAAATGGAGAGTTATTCTTTAATAGGTATTGAGGGTTTTTTGCAAGGTGGATAGACTTCTGTAGATGGGTTGTGCTATAATTTGAATATATGTAACACTTCTAAACTGTACACTCAAAACTGGTTAAGGTTTCACATTATATATATTTTATCACAATTAAAAACAACTCCATCCTTTGGGAGTTTTTTTATTTCAAAATATTAAAGGGGCACAAATGTTTTTGTTACACGGATCTCTTTTGTAATGCTTGAGTCATGGCTACAAGTGCGCCCATCACCCAGAGAGTGGTGTTCATTGTTCCCATTAAGTAACTCATTGCCTCCCCTCCTCCCCATTCAGTTTACAATAAATTTCACTTCCCTCCGTGCACATGTGTGCCCACTGGTTACTTCCAATTCAGTAGAGAGTACATGTGGTGTTTGTTTTTCCAGTCTTAAGATAATTCACTTAGGATAATTGTTCAAAAATTATTCAGCAGTGTGCATGTTTTTTCTTTGCTGCCCATTATCAATTAGACTTTAGAAAAATTCAAGCTTTAGAAAAATTCAGGTAAGCTCTATGAGCATCTGTTGTTTGCAGTAAGAGTGACTGATTTTCTTTATCTTTTCCCCATGTTGACCCTGCCTTGGTGGCAAGGGCCTTGCATATTCCTGTTCAGCAGTTATGGTAAACACTTGAAATAAATTCCTCACTTCAATGTAAACTCAATTCTTTAGCCAAGAATATTCTTTATATTTGACACAGCTCCGTGTCTGAATGCATGGTGATAATACTATTCATAAGCACAGGATGCAGTTTTAGGAATAACTTATACTAGAACTTCTGCTTAGACTAAATTCATTTTTAAATTTTTTTTCATTTATGTCTTTTGCTTGGCTCATGCTTTCCCTTTGGGAACACGTAAAATCACATGCATCTGAGTTTATGAAATAAGTGTGGCATTTCGTTCTTTTGATACCAAAACAATTATTAATATTTGAATGTAGCTTTCAAAATTCAAGCAGATTTAATTTGAAATTTATGAATAAAGGATTTGCAGTTAGATGAAATTTTTCTCTAAGGGACCTGTTTTTCCTTTACTGATCATTATGTTACATAAGAAATTTGTGCTAATCCAATGCATTGCTATTTTAATTAATGTTTAGCTTAATTTATTCAATGGGTAATACACCAGAATGTCTAGGCAGGGGTCAGTACTCTGATTTCTTTTTTACTTGGCTTATTTTTATTTTTAGGGAGAACTTTCCTACAAATGAGAACAAAAATCTTCTCAGTGTCAAATCATTTAAATGAATTATTTTTGACTCAGTTTCACAAAGACTAAAAAACCTAGCTTACATTCCAGATTGAGTTTCAAAACTACCCAGGATTTTGTGTGTATATTCAAAGCCAGTTCACCATTTTTAACTGTCTTCCCACACAGAAATTATATAGAGGTGAGGAGTTAGAGATTTAGGAGGAATTTTAGAGAAACCAAGAGGCAGGGGAAGGAAGTGCCTACATTTCATCTTAAATCTAGTTTTCAAATGGATACTTGGGGTGCTTATTATTTGTTCTGGATACTTGAGAAGAAAAGTAGACTCACTTCTGTCTATTGCCTGAAAAATATAAAGACAGAGGGAGAGAGGCTGCCTAAAGAGGCTATTTGAAATAGCTCCATAGCAACAGTAGTTTAGGAAATAATTGCTTTGCCTATAAGATAGACCCGAAGTGGCTGGTTCCCAGCAACTAATAGTGGACCTGCACAAGAATGAAATGTAATGAGTTGTCCCTCTTATGTATTGACAGGCAAGGAATCTTGGGTGAACAAAATTTAAATTGTATTTTCTACCACCTACAAGCTCAGGAAGAAACCATAACTGATCAGGCAATAATGAGCATACACTTATCCCTTTAAAAACTTAGCTTAGAGCATTTCTAGTGACGGAAAAGGGTTGGGTCTCTTCTAAGAATCCAAGAAATTACTCAATGAGTGAATTAGTCAACTTCAAACACCAGAGAGCACCCAAACCAACTCATTCACCACATTTTTTGGAATGAAAGTATTTTCCTAACTCTTGTACCTCTCTTTTGAAAATTTCCCAAGCTCTACTGGTCAGAAATCTGTTAGTAAGGTGACAGAAGAAGAACAAAATTGGCTGCAGTGGAAAGAAATGCAATCTATGAAACTCGCCCCCGTCAGGCAATCAGCCTGAATCAGTTTCTAGCTGAGAGGTGGGATGGAAAAGCTGACCTTCAAACAAAGTTCTAAGATTTTTATTATTATGCTATACTGGACATATTAAGGATTGAATTGAGATTCCTTTGTGAATAGAAGTCACAAAGAACTGCACATTAGCTGAGAACGAGCTGAAGATCCATGAGCCCTGACCTATTTTTCTGATTCAGACATGTCCGAAGAACCAGTCCCATAAATTGAGTTTGAACAGACAGCAGAATGTAAAGGGAAATACATGTTATTGTTTTTATTGTTGATCTCATTGTTAAATAAGTGCTACTTATGTAACCTAAATTTATTTCCCTTATTTGCCCTCATGTGGCAAATGATTATTAAAAATCTTCAAATTTTTACAAATCTGTCAAGTCTTTTGTTTCCTTGCAGGTATTCCAGAAACTCAAAGCACTATGGATGCTGAGAGATCTTGGAATCATCCATAAGATCATACGAATGATCTGAAATGCCTTGCTCTAGCAGCAAAAGTTTCCATAATTTAGCTTTGTGAACATGGCCACACTTCCTAATTATTAAATTCCAGGAAAAAATATCAAAAATATCCAAACTTCGTTGATCTTAAGCTACCTTTTGCATGCCTTTTCCCCACAACTTGTGTGACACCTCTTCAGCTTAGATTTACCTTATAGGAACTCAAATTCTGCAGTCATATTTCCTGAGTTTGCAACCCATCCCTTATGGCTGTTTGCTTTGTAAACATCATTTATTCTCCCTTAGCTTTATTTTCCTCATCTCTAAAATGAGATAAGAATTATACATAAATTGTTACAGTGTCTAGAAGGTAGTAGAACTTGCAGCTAGATGCAGTAATTTGTATAGTCAGGATCGTTTCTTCTTTCCCTCTGAGTCTATCTTGAAATCAACCCTCACACCAGACAAAAACATATTAGAATTTCCCAGATTATGTCTTTGAGTCTCTGTCATCCTTCATTTCCTACGTAAGGACTGACATTATAAACACTCTGGTCACAGATTCCATCTTTTCCATTATTATCTACCTAATTTGTAACCAAACCCTATAAATCCTGCCACCCAAATATTTAGTAAACCAGTCAACATGTCTCCATTGTATTTTTACAGTTAAAGATAAAATAAAAACTTCTGATCCAAGCACATACAGTTCCTCATGACACAACTATGGCCTGTCTCTCCTCTTGCCATTCTTTCCCCTCTAACTATGAGTCAACCACATTTAACTATTTTCATTTTTATAAATACACCAATTTTCCTCTTCCTTTGTTGGATTTGAAGGTTCTGTTCTCTCTGCCTAGACATGACATTTAACTTTCAAGTTTTAGAGTATTCTGAAAATGGTATTTATTACTTCTGCAGTGAAGATTTTTACATTTGGATGTTTTATGTTATCAATTTACAGCCTTTTGTCCCACTTGAAGAACTTCCTTTAGCAATTCCTATAGAACAGACTTAGTGATGATGAATTCCCTTAGCTTTCACTTGTCTAGGAAAGTTTTTATTTTTGCCTCATCTCTCAAGGACATCTTTGCTTGGTAAAGTATTCTAGGTTGGTAGGGTTTTTGCTTTCATTTGTTTGTTCTTCCTTCAGTGCTTTGAATACCTCATCCCACTCTTTTCTGGACTGCAAGGTCTCAACCAAGAAATCTGCTAATAGTCAAATTTGGATCCTTGGAACATGTTATGTTTCTTATCTCTTGTTGCTTTCAGTATTCTTTCTTTGTCTTTAAATTTTTAATTATTTGATTATGATGTGAATTCCTCCATTGTTTGAATTTGACTGAAGACCTCTGAGCTTCCTGTACTTGGAGGTTGTTCTCTTTCCTTAGATTCAGGAAATTTGGGCCCAGTATTATCTAAAATAGACCTTCTAAGCCTTTCTCCTTCTCTTCTCCTTCAGAAATTCTTATTATGCATATGTTAGTTCTTTCTATAGTTTCCCATCATTCCCACAGATTTCTTTCATTATTCCTTTCTCTAACCAGATAATTTAAAATATCTCTTCTTTCAGTTAACCGATTCTTTCTTCTGCTTGATCAATTCTGCTATTGAAAATTTCTAATGAAGTTTTTAGTTCACTTATTGTATTCTTTACTTCTATTTCTTTTTATAAAATCTTATCTATTTCTTTGTAAAACTGCATATTTCCAAAGAGGGCACCAGGACTTGCCTGGGTTCAAACTTGGCAGCCAGGACTATGCAGAATCAGATTCTCTCTTTGCAGATAATTACCAAGCCTCTGCCCCCTGCCCCTCCTGGCCTGGAAAAGTTGCCAGGAGAGAGCTGGAGCTGGACGTGGATGCCAGCCAGGGATTCAAGCCTGGGAAAACAATTAATCATACTTTCTTCAGAGCAATACTCTTGGTTGCCTTTCTGGTTATATACTTCCACTGGCAGAAATGCAGAGCAATTAACATAAAGATCCCTGCACTGGTATCTGTAAACCTCACTCCTTTTTTTGTTTTCAAGTTAACCCAGATGGTCTAGCCCTGCTCATATCTCCAGTTTTTTCCAATGGGGTGAGACAGAAGAATGCCTTCTACAAAGAATCTCAAAATCATGGTAAATGTGAATGCTTGCCTCCAACTCTCTTCTCCCTCTGTAGAAATGATGGGTCCTCAGGAATCCTGGGTGTGCATAATTGGCCCAGTTGGGGGCGGAGCACCTCAAAGTGAGACAACTCCTCCTCCACTTGCACTTGGCTGTTCTCTGTTCTGTGGTCCAAGGTGCCCCCGCCTCACTCCCAAGTTTTGGAACATTCATGAAAATTTTCTTATCTGTCTATAGTTGTTAGTTGAAGGAGTGGAGCTTGAGAATTCCTATTCTGTTATCTTCGAAAGTAGTTCATTCTTAATGTATAGAAATATGAATTGCATTTGTCCATTAACTTTGTATCTTGTGACTTTTACAAACTCGCTTATTAGTTCTATTAGCTTTTTAGTGGGTAGACTCTTTGGTATTTTATAAATAATCATGTTATCTCATAAGAGGGACAGTTTTATATCTTCCATTTCTGTTGATATGGATTTTCTTTTTTGTTCCTCAATAAAATGACTGGAATCTAAAGTATGATGTTTATTGGAGTGACAAGCATGGTATACTTGTCTTATTCTCTGTGATAGCAGCAAGCATTTGGTTTTCCACCATCAAGAAATTAGTTATCGGGTGGCTTCTGTGGCTCAGCGAGTAGGGCGCCGGCCCCATATACCAAAGGTGGTGGGTTCAAGCCCGGCCTCGGCTGAACTGCAAAACAAAAAAATAGCCAGGCGCTGTGGCGGGCGCCTGTAGTCCCAGCTACTAGGGAGGCTGAGGCAAGAGAATCGCTTAAGCCCAAGAGCTGGAGGTTGCTGT